>CAUYPK010156075.1:0-28546 GCA_963574355.1 Loris lydekkerianus
AGGAATGGAAGAAAAAGTATCCAATGTACTCAGCCCTACTATGAAGCTAAATTATAGCTTTCACATGAAGGCTATAACCCAACTATAGCACAAGACTATAGGGAAAGGGCCAAGGAAGGGGAAGGGAGGGGGGAGGTTTTGGTGAAGGGAGTGTATGGGTGGGGCCATATCTATGGTGCATCTTAGAATGGGTACGGGCGATTGCACTAATGTACAGAGCTATGATTTAACAATAAAAAAAAAAAATTGGCATAGAAATTAGTGATAAAATGAAATTATTGTGGGTTGTTGCTAACAGCAGATACTGCTCAAGTTACTCCTCGATATTGCTTATAAAACATTCAATAATCAGATTTTTTTTACTAATTTAGACTGGCCTTCCTCCTATCCCTCCACTGATCTGAATTGGTGATGACAATCCTATTAGAAGAAAAAGGAAAACCACATAGATTAGCTATTTGAAGGAAACGTGACTTTAAAAAAAATTACTAAAAGAACAAATAATATACTATGCATACTTATATACTCATGCTTCAAAATTCCTTGCACAAATTCCTTGCTGAAGAATTAAATGTATTGCTAAAATAATCAGCAAATGTCCCCTCCTTTTGGTTTTCTGGAAAGAACTGGGCAAACTGTAACCTCTAATGCTGTTTTAGGATGTAAATAACTATAAGAACAATGGGGTTTTTAAAAGACCATGGACAAAAGGTGACAAGACTCTTATTAAGACTCACAACACAAGGACCAACCTGGACAACCCAGATTTTCTAGAACAGTTCTAACTTCAAGTATTTTTTCCATTGTCTATATAAAACATGTTTTATTCTTAAATTTTGGTTAGTTGTTTTAGAACTTTCCTTTAATACTCCCCAAATAGTTCCCTGTCTTCATCTGGGTATGTATAATCACTCTAGCAGGTAGGCTAACTTGTGAACTAATTCTACATGTTTTTGAGTCTTTCTCAGAGGATACTGGTTTGGTCTGGCCTTTACTGGTGACCTTAACAAGTTGGGATCCTTCAGGGATTAAATCACAGCTGTGACTTGTCACCACATGACTCATTAGATTTATGAGAAGAATTGCTGATAGAAATGTAAAATAGTACAAATTCTTCTGGAGGGGATTTTGGCAATACCTAACAAAACTACATACAGTATGCATTTATCCTTCAACCTAGCAATCCAACTTCTAGGAAATTTACCCTGAAAATACATACCTAAGAATATAAAATTACATGTATAAAATTATTCTGTGTAGCATCATTTATAACTGCAAGATACTGGAAACTACTTAAATGCCTGAACATAGGAAACTACAGCACACACACACACACACACACAATGAAGTTCTGTGCTGCTGTTAAAAAAATGAGAAAGATGGCTGAGATTACTGGGGACTGTATGGAGTGATTTCTAGAACAGACTGTTATTGAAAAAAGCAAAGTATAATACAATAAATATGATTACATTTTGTGTTAGTAAGGAGGAGAAATAAAGACACATGTACATACATGCTTGGTCATCTATAAGGGCTGGCAGGGAATGTGGGGTAGAAATGGGTAGAAGAGACGCAATGATATTTCTCTGAGTATACCTTTTATAAAACTTTGACTTTTAGAACTATACCTATCTTGTACACATTAATCAACAAGGATGGAGTCAAATAAAGGTCACTAAAATGGAATGAAAACAGAAACCAATTACCAGTAACCCAAATGTATTTCAAAGAAATAATTAATATAACCACAGTGAAGGTGAGGTGTGGGGGGAAGAAAAATAACTTTGTGGTATAGATTTTGAGTGTGGATTATCAATCAAAAAAGAGGATTGCAAATAAACCCTAAACTCTTCTTAGTAGTTTTTCATAGAGTATAGAAATTCATATTTTATATGTACATATTATAGGACTGAGCAAATAAGTAGTATATGTATATTGATGTTGTTGGAATCCTGAGTTCTCACTGTGGAAGAGAGAGTCAGGTATGATATGGGGGAAGCAAGGAAGACCTCTGTGGAATTGGATCAGACTTGGAAGCTTATGAACTCAAGTTTGTCTTGTTTTTAAAAAAATTTATTACTGACCTCTGTCTATTATAAGAAAGCCTAAAAGTAATGGCACCTCAGTAGCAAATAAGCCACTCAGCACCCAGATTTTATAGTTTTTAAATACTGTTCTCCATCAAAAGAAATCAGGACTTCTACAGAAAAGGCTACTCCCATAACTATGGTAAGGAATCTAACATGTTGAACCAAAAAGTAAGTAAAGGCTTAAAAAAAAAAAAAAAGATACAGATAGATGGATGGAGTGTATCAAAAGGGCACAGGAGTCTATTTGAAGGGTCTCCCAAATCTGTAACAATTTGTGCATCAAAATAAATACACACTTACATAGCTAATTCTAAGGCAAAGAAAAACACGATGGGCCTGGAACATCCTGTAGTGCCAGAAAGTAAGGAAGTGCTCAAAAAATCCAAAAAGATGGGGGCATATCCAAAGCCAGCCTGAAAGAACTCTTAATCACTGAAGCTGGAAAAATTCAAGTAATAAAATAGTGTAGAGGGCAGCGCCTATGGCTCAGTGAGTAGGGCACCGGTCCCATATACCGAGGGTTGTGGGTTCAAACCCAGCCCCAGCCAAAATGCAACAACAAAAATAAATAAAATTAAAAATAAAAAAAAAAGTGTAGAATTGTATTATAACCAAAGTACAAAGTAAATATATATGAATCCATACTGATATAAATGAATGAATGGCCATGTAAACAAATGGGGGAGAAGAAACAAATCTTCCTTTTGGAAGAATTCCAAATAGTATATGTATTCCCTTCAGGGAGCAAGCTTACTCTCCCTGCCCTTAGAGTGTGAGCTAGACTTATAGAGACCTACTCTAAACAACAGAGCACCGTGGCTCAGTGAGTAGGGCACGGGCCCCACTATTTTGAGTGTGGTGGGTTCAAACCCAGCCTTGGCCAAACTCCAACAAAAAAATAGCTGGGCGTTGTGGTGGGTGCCTGTAGTCCCAGCTACTCGGGAGGCTGAGGCAAACAGAATCGGCTAACCCCAAAAGCTGGAGGTTGCTGTGAGCTGTGATGCCACAGCACTCTACCGTAGGCGATGAAGTGAGACTCTGTCTCTAAAAAAAAATAATAATAATAAAGTATCAAAAAAGGAAAACTAGTAACTTTATAACAGAGAACCTAACAAACACTACTTAACTGATTAAGGCCAACATCATCAGGGATAAATAATGTTTATGTCGTATAACTCCAATATAATGTGTTATGATATGATATGATATGATATGATAGCACTTTGGTGGTATTCTTCTCAAAAAACTTGTAACTCCAGTCTAATTATGAGATATCTAAACCAAACTCCAAATTAAAGAACATTGTACAAAATACCTGACCAATACTCAAAAATGACATCAATGGAAAACCGGTGGAATCTAAACAAAGCCTATAGTGTAATTAATAGTAATGTGCCAATACTACTTGATCAGTATTAACAAATGGGCCACAAAAACTTAGATGAAAATGGGTGAAGCTGTACTATCTTGAAAACTTTCCTGTAAACTTAAAATTATTCCAAAACAATTTCAGAAATAAATACATAAAAATAGAAATTGTCTATAACCCACTAAAAAAAGTAAGAATTAGCTCATAAAGATAATAAAGAGATGGTAAACAGACCAAAGGATAGAGAGGCAGCTGGATGGAAGAGGACAAGCTTGCTCTTAACAGAATGCTAACTAATAAGATACAAAATAAATGAAGGCATTAGAAAATTATAATTTTGTGACTATCATAAAAAAACTGTAATAGGTGTAATCAATGAATGCTAAATCTAGGGTGAGGGGAAATTTTGAAAAGAAACAGGGTTAGAGTATCACCTTCTAAACTACTTATTACAAATGGAAAAATATTAATAATATAGTAGTCTCCTTTTATCCTTGGTTTTGGCTTTATGTAGTTGCAGTTCAATTTTAAGTGAAACCATGGTCCAAAAATATTAAATTGAAAATTCCAGAAATAAACAATTCATACCTTTTAAATTGCCCACTGTTCTAAGTAATGTGACAAAATCTCACTTCATCCTGCCTGGAAAGTGAATCATCCCTTTGTCCAGGGTACCCTTGCTGTATATACTACCTGCCCATTATTACATAGGAAAAAAACCATAGTGTATAAGGGTTTAGTACTATCCAAGGTTTCAGGTATCCACTGGAGTCTTGCAACAAAGCCTCTGAGTAGAAAGGGGGTACTATTACAACCATGTAGTCAAAAAACCTTAACCAGTTGATCAAAATTAACAGCATCTAGTAGAGCAAATGGATATTCTGTGCCTCGAATATAATACTGTGAAAAAAACACAATTTATATAAATACAACTGGACAAAAAAATAAAACTTTAGTCTAATTATGAAGAAATAACAGAAAATCCCAAATTGAGGGGTATTCTATTAAAACAACTTGTATTCTTTAAAAATGTCAAGGCAATAAAGAAAATCTAAGGAACTATACAGTTTAAAGAAGACTAGAGATATGACAACTAAATAAATGATGAAATGGGAATATAAATTGTAAATTAAAATATTGCATTGAGATTAAATTACTTGTACTGGGATTACATATGCGAATAGCCTTGTTCTTAGGAAATATATGTTGAAGCATTAAGGGGCAAAAACAATATATGCAATCTTCTTACAAATGTTTTAGAAAAATGTATGTGTCTATGTGTGTAGAAAGAGAGATAGGGAGAGAGAATGATAAAATAAATTTGCCCAACTTTAAAAAAAATTGATGAATCTGGATAAAGAGCTTATGAGAATTCTTACTAGTCTTGCAAAATAAATATTCTTAAAAAGTTACATGAAGTCTACCAATCCAAGCCTTTGTAAGGTCTTGCATCCAAATGCACAAGACTAATGACCTAAAAACTATTAGAGAAATCTAATTGTTATAGTACACTTAGGCAAAAGTTAAAACCACAAATCCTCTCTGAACTCTTAAAATGTTTTTATAAATGCCAGGTTCTTCACTTAACTACACTAGGTGAGTTAAGAATAGAACAAGAACATCTTCTCAATTGTGGTAGTATGTTTTCTGAAAGGGCAAGTTAATTATTAAGAAACAAAAAAAAAAAATTTTGTTGACGATACACATAAAAGAAGAAATGAATTAGCACTGATCAAAGAAGCCCATACAAAGACAGATTGGTAATTATAGAACAGAATCATAGGTGTAGGAGTCTAAATAAAATTTATTTAGGCAGCCCAAGTCTTCATAATTTTTTAACTGAAATAACAGTATAAAAGAGGAAATCAAGGTAAATCTAAGAGTAAAAAAAAATGATGTATCTGAGAGTGATGCACTATATTTGAACATTAAATATTTGTTTTACATATTTACACATGTTATTATTTTTGTTTTACATATTTACACATGCATACAAAGCTATAGGTTACAAATCAATGTTTTCCAAAATATGCTCCAAAGAACACCAATTCTATGAGACGTATTATAGTAAACATCATGCAAGATCAAAAATGTTTAGAAAATATAATAGCTAGATAGGCTCTTTGACTGGACCTTTAATATACTGAAATGGATTGTAACACTCTTAAAGGGGCACAGACTAGGCAGCATTTCTCAAATATATTTTAATTCTGAGTCCTTTTCTTACATAGTACTTTGAAGTACTCTTTGAAGAAACAGAGTTTGGGGGGAGATAAAGTGGGTTATAGTTTTTAATTGTTAAGGAACTTTGGTGAAAAGAGAAATTTGTATGAGCTCAAGTAATCAAGCAATGACCTATAAGCTTTCACCTACTCTCTCACAAGGGAAAGTGTAGTCTATATTGAGACTATTCCTGCAAGAGAAAGGCAATTAGAACTCAGTGAATGTCTTTCCTACTAAGGTAATTCCTTCATCTAATTTCCTCATCCCCATAAAATCCCTCACAAATATTTTTTTTTAAAGGTGGCATTGGCTACTTTTTGGCCACTGAGTGAACATGTATATTTAATATTTAGAGAAACACTAAACTTCTCTCTACATATAGTTAATATTGGAATGCAAAAACACAAATTCATAGCTGTTTCAAAAATGAACCTGCCAAATTGCTCTATTCAATAATTCCCAAGTGTACCTCTTACTTGCAACTTAATGTCTGTATTCATACTGTTCCCTATGACCTAGTGCCCTCCTTTCCAAATATCATAAAACATACCAAGGCCCTGTTAAAGTCCCATGGCCCTATAGAGTCTTCCTAGATATTTCACTCATACAGTTATCATAAAGCTACTAACAATATACATACAGAAAAATCTATAATAGCACCCTATTTACTATTTTCACCAACCTTTTGTTTTTTGGTCCCTTATGTTTACTAATGTATTGAGGAGAAAACTGACAATCCTTTTTATCACATAATTTAAGAACCAGAATCCAATCTTTTAATTTTTATAGATTAAAAAAATGACATTAAAAAAGAGAGGTCAAGTGCCTTCGTAAAGGTCATGAAGCTATTTAGTGGCAGAACTAATCTGACTTTAAGTATAGTACTATTTTATCACAGCACTTTGTACAAACTTTTCAAAAGAATGAATGTCATCTTAGCCATAAACTTTAGAGATCTTTAAAGCAGGGTTTCTAGATTTAGCAAATAAAAATACAAAATGCCCATGTAAATACAAACACTGATGCAACTTATACCAAAAAATTATTTGTTGTTTATCTATCAAACTATTTAAATAAAACTTTTAACATCTCCTTAGGGACATGATACTATTTAAAATGCCTTTCTCTTAGGACAGCAACCAACCCAACAATAATCTAAAGAAATACCTTCAGAACCTTTAATTTTGGTCCAACCCTAATAATATACAAGTATCCTTCACCATATGCATGTATTTTACCAAGAATATGGTTATAAAAAGAAGTTTCATAAAACAAATTCTACTGGACATCTGAGTTGAGAGTAATTTGTCAAGGACAAAAGGTAAGATACGTTATCATAGAAAAGCCATAGTTCTGTCTATAACTAGATAATAAACAGACAACGAGGCTAGGCATCTGAGTATGCCTCACTAGGCAAGCTAGCTGAAGTAGATGGAAAGAGGGGTAACTTATCTATATAGTAATAAGAAAGAACAAGTCATTTTTTATCTCATTCCTAAAAGGAGAAAAGGATCATAAATTTTGTTTTTATAGAACTAAAAAAATCAAGAATGGAATGATAATATTTCCAGCCAAACCAAGAACATAGTTCAAAACTACAATATTACTAAAACTACCATTGTCAAATAACAACGAGATTCCTTTCCCAAGTTTATTCTGTGATAGTGTGTTTCCTCATAATGATAACACCTGTGTCTACAGTAAGACAATGTGAAATTATTTTCACAAAGATTGTACAATGGGGAAAAAAGGATAAAATTCATTTGAAAATGAAGGCATAAACGCTATGTGCTATTATCATAAATGTGTACTAATCCAAATATTTAAAAATGAATCTCACATCAAAACATAAAAAAAATGAATCTCACAATTTTTTTTTTTTTTTTTTTTTTTTTTACTCAGTTATCACTCAACAAATACTAGCTGCACAGTTAGTATGGGCAATTGCATGGGCTTACTGCTATAAAAAAGTCAAAGTGGTGTTATACAAGTAGTATCCAGATTCATTACAGGTCACTTAATCTCACTGCTTAAAATACAAATTGCATTTTTTTTGCCACAGAAATAATGTTTATTGGATCCTCTGTCACGTATCAAAATCTCCATTTAGTTCATAATGTATATGCAATACTATGGAATTTATTATATATAATAAACAAGATTTCTGGCGCGCCTCTGGCTCAGTGAGTAGGGTGCCGGCCCCATATACTGAGGGTGGTAGGTTCAAACCCAGCCCCAGCCAAACTGCAACAAAAAAATAGCCAGGCATTGTGGCAGGCTCCTGTAGTCCTAGCTACTCAAGAGGCTGAGGCAAGAGAATCGCCTAAGCCTGAGAGCTGGAGGTTGCCGTGAGCTGTGATGCCACAGCACTCTACCGAGGGCAATAAAGTGAGACTCTGTCTATACAAAAAAATAAAATAAAATAAAAAATAAACAAGATTTCTGTAGAAAAAGTTCACCAGTATTATAACTTAGAATGATGCCATCTTTATCTTATTCCTGATAAGAGGAGGGAGCAAAACTGAGGGCAGGATTATATATACCTTTAAGGCAAAAGTTTCGACTCTTACAGTATGAAGAAAACAGAGAGAAAGTAAGAGGAAAAGACTAGGGGACGTGAGAGAGAAGAGAAAGGGATAGAAGTTAGCTAAAAGAAAGAAAATGAAATGTGTAATCTGGGGTGATGGGAACAGAGAATTTCATTCTGATAAACCCTTAGGGGAAAAGGGCACAACAGAGTTAAGATGAAGGAGCAAGCACAGATTATTGTATAAATCAGTGGTTCTCAACCTTCCTAATGCCACGAGCCTTTAATATAGTTCCTGTGGATCACAACCCACAGGTTGAAAACCGCTGGTATAGATTTTTGGAAGCCAGTCAGTAAGCTAGACGGGTGAAATGACTATGATCCCAAAGCATAAAATTTAGACAAAATTTTAGGTGGTTCTCTACAAATTTTTTCTATTGGAATTGGTAACAGTCAAAATAGCTTTTCCTTTTCTTTTCTTTCCCCCCCCTTTCTCTTCTTATGGAGGTATTGACGACTAGTAGAATTACCCCAAAATGAATAGAAGTATTGTATAATAAGGAAGAAATTTTAACCCAAATTCAAAATAAGGTCTCTGAATAATGACAATTCACTTCCAATACTATAAGACATGTCCAAATGGTTCTTAGTATAATATATTTTAAACGACATAATATAGTCTATAATATAGAAAATATACTTTTTGGGTTTTTTTGAGACTAGAGTCTTACTCTGTCATCCTGGATAGTGCGGCGGCATCGTACATCACAGCAATCTCAAACTACTGGGCTCAAGTGCTCCTCTTACCTCAGCATACCGAATACCTGGGACCACAGGCCTGTGCCACCGGGCCGTGATAATTTTTCTATTTTTAGTAGAGACAGGGTCTCATTCTTGCTCAGACTAGTCTCAGAACTCCTGAGCTCAAGCAATCCACCTGCCTCGGCCTCCCAGGGTGCTAGGATTGCCAAGTGTGAGCCACTATGCCCAGCTGAAAATATACTTTAGATGTTAATATATGACAAATACACAATTCAATTTTCAAGAAATAAAACTCTTAAAGTCTGTTCAAGAATTTTTAAAGAATAAAATCATGTTAATGTTTATTCTTTCTTCACAGAATAATTATATTGTACAATGTGAAATTCTAGGAATATTGTTTGAAAGGTTGACCTTACTGAAAGTCATAAAGACTGATACAATTTCTTTTCTTGTTGTTTCATACATTTCACCAAAGAAAGGCAAACTTATTTTCACCAAAAGAATCCCAAAATTTGGGTTCTGGGCATTACCAATTTTTTTTCATAAATACCATTATCCAATTAACCTTCATTTTGTACTTGTATTTACTTAGTGTTTATATCATGGCTTTTGAAAGTATACTTAGCACCACTAAAAAACATTTTAATAAATGCCAACGATTAACATTTCTCAAAATAATGTATATATGTGAACATATATGCAGTCTCAAAAAGGAACCTTTTTGTATTTGAAATATATACCTTTTGACCTCCTGGAGCTTCAACTGTATGATGTTCTTTCAATTTTTGTTCTTGTTCCATTATGTCTTTCAAATGTTCATTTACCTTAAAATATAAAAATATTAGTTTGAATTTAAATTCAAATATAATGATAAAATATGCATCTAAAATACCTATAGTCAGATCCCTTATGTCAAATATCATTGCCACTCTGCTAAGAAACATTTCATTTTCACAATCAGAAAAACATAGTTTACAGGTGCTTTATTTGATATTCTTTATTTGATACATAGTACTACTATATGTCAGGATCTTGTTGGAGTGCTAGAGGAAAAAATGTCCATTTTAACACTTACAAAGCAAAATAATACTACTTTAAGTAAAAATTTTACATTCTATTTTAGAACTAGTAAATAAAAATTATTTATCTTAAAATTAATGTTTCTATTATTCATAGAAGACTGTGCATCAAGTTCTAAAGCTCTGATTTCACAGACATAGCCATGGATGATGAATAGGATTTAGTGCAGTCATACTGCCAGAGTTATAATACAGGCAAAATTTTTGCCTATGAAAACTTTTTGTGGAAAAGGCCTAATTTATCTCTTATCAGATTATAAAGTAGCTCACAATCCAAAAAGGTCAAGACATAGTCTCCCTACTCCATAAACTATTTCTTGAGAAGACTCTAGATAAACTTTGGATTTTGAATTCACGATTTTAAGGTCACTCTAATAATAAAAAATAAAAATTCACATTTATTAACAGAAGCACTCTAGAAAATATTAATGCCATTGGCCACTAAAACTTTTCAGTCCCTAGTTGGTTTCTAGAATTTGAAAATTTCCCTTTTCTTTTTTCCTTTTCTTTTTTAAATTCAGCTCTGTAGTATAAACCTTTTAAATTACATTTATCAATCATGTCTAGATGCTTTAATAGGAAGAGTTGTAATTTTAGTCTGACATGATGCCAAAATCACTCAGATTTTCTGTGTTCGTAATGTATGTGTTATAAAGCATTTTTAGAATTTCCATGTATTTTCCATATTTTAGTCTATTTATAAACAGAGGTAAGGGAGGAAGACAGTTCAAACCTGAGAAAGTTTATAACTTTCTCTGATGATTTGTGTGTTTTTAGTATTTTCATTTCTTCTTCTTTTTTTTAATTAAAAAAAAAACACTTTCTAATTCTTTGGCAGGTAGCTGTAACTGATCTGTCAATTTGGAAAATATCTTCATTTTTTGAAAATAGTTTTTACCAATTTCTATCCAAAAAGCAAACCAGTTACAAACTAACATTTAAAATTACTATGCAGGGTGGTGCCCATAGCTCAGTGGGTAGGGCACCCTGAGGCTAGCGGGTTCGAACCTGGCCTGGGCCAGCTAAAACAACAATGACAACCGCAACAAAAAATAGCCAGGCATTATGGTAGGCACCTGTAGCCCCAGTTACGTGGGAGGCTGAGGCAAGAGAATCACTTAAGCCCAAGAGTTTGAGGTTGCTGTGAGTTGTGACACCATGGCACTCTACTGCGGGCGACACACTGTCTCAAAAAAAAAAAAAAAAAAAAAATTATTATCCATTCATTTATTTATTCACATGTTCAACAGATATTTACTGAATGCCAGTTATGTGCCAGATACCATATTAAGAGGCTAGGGGAGCTCAGAGTCCATAACACAGTGGTTATGGTGCCAGCCACATACACCACAATGATAACTGCAACAAAAAACAGCCAGGTGTTGTGGCGGGCACCTGGCACCTATAGTCCTAGCTACTTGGAAGGCTGAGGCAAGAGAATCGCTTAAGCCCAAGAGTTTGAGGTTGCTGCTGTGAGCTGCGACACCACAGTGCTCTACCAAGGGTGACATAGTGAGACTCTGTCTCAAAAAAAAAAAAAAAAAGAGGCTGGGGTACAATGGAGTACAAAGCCAAAATGATTCCTGTCCTCATAAAGCAGGGGAGATAGAATAGCAATAACCAAAAAAAAAAAAAAAAAAAAAAAAAGAGATGCAATAAATAACTAAAAGGTAAGTAAAAAACAACTGAAAGAAAAGATACCTATTATGGGAAAAATAACTTTATCAAAGAAGGCCTCTGCTTTGGTCTCGATGTTTGTCCCCTCAAAATTTGTATGTTGAAACTCAGTCCCCAAAGAGATAATATTAAGACTTAGGGGCCTCACAAATGGAATTGGTTACTTTATCCAAGAGGTTAAAGTGGCACACTAGCCTACGTGAAAACCATTTTTAAAGCAGAGAGCAAATTCTCAACCTGACAGTCAATCTTCTGGTACACTGGAATTCCTAGCTTCCAGAACTGTGATCAATAAATTATTGATGTTTAAAAATTACCCAGTCTAAGGTATTTTGTTATAGCAATCCAAACAGACTAAGACAACCTCTTGAGAAATAAATTTAAGCTGAGACTTAAAGAGGAAAAGAAGCTAGCCACAATAAAAGTGGAACATTCTAGATAGGGAATAAAAAACACAAGTGGGCCAGGTACGGGGGCTTACTCCTACTTAATCCCAGCACTTTGGGAGGCCAAGGCAGACGGGATTGCTTAAAGCTAGGAGTTTGGTATCAGCCTGAGCAACATAGACCATTCTCTACCTAAAATAAAAAATTAATCAGGCATGGTACACACCCTTGAAGTCCCAGCTACTTGGAAGACTGTTGCAAGAAGGTTACTTGAGCTCAGGAGTTTGAGGGTACGGTGAGCTATGATAACGCCACTGTACTCTAGCCTGGGTGACAGACCAAGACCCTGTCTCACAAAACAAAAACCAAAACATACAAGCAAAGACTCTGTGGTAGAAAAAATACTAGGCCGGGCATAGTGGCTCATGCCTCTAATTCTCGCACTCTGGGAGGCTGGGACAGGTAGATTGCCTGAGCTCAGGAGTTTAAGACCAGCCTGAGCAAGAGCAGGACCCTGTCTCTAAAAACAGCTGGGCATTATGGTGGTCACCTCCCAGCTACTTGAGAGGCTGATACACGAAGATCACTTGAGCCCAAGAATTTGCGGTTGCTATGAGCTATGACACCATAGCACTCTACAAAGGGCAACAAAGTGAGATTCTGTCTCAAAAAACAAACAAACAAACAAACAAACAAAAAACACAAACAAAAAACTACTTAATATGTTTGAATAACTGAATAAAGAATAGTAGGTCTAGAACATAGTAACCAAAGAGGTTACAAAGATGAGAATGGAAAGAAAAGGAGGGCCAAATAATATAAGGTTCATATACATATGTAACTTGGTATACCTCTGCATGATTTGATTCTTATTATCTTGTCTTCTGTGATTTTGCTGTTATTTTTTAAAGTTTAAATTCATTTTAGCCACTAAAACTGATATTAGCCATACTATTTACATTTCTCTATGGCAGAATTTTTTTTAAGTTGCTTATATATTATCCAATAAATAAAGGGCATGAACCAAAATAAGAGCCAGAAAGAGACAATTATACATTAAATACGAAAGGCAAAGATGAAGTCACAGCAAGACAATCAATAATGAAGCTTCGGCTGGCAGAACGGAGAAAGAAAAAAATATATACTCTGCACTTCAGGTTGAACCAAATGGTTTTAAACTTAATTTTGAATGGAATGTGGCTATGACTGCAAAAAGGTGCTGGACATTCCTGATTACCTAATCCTCGGGTAGGTTTCCATATTTCGAAAGTGCCTAGCTTAATTCTGTAGCTTAAACTACCTCTTTTACTTATTAATTTAGTCAGTGTTTATTAAATATCATCTTTCCCAGACATTATGCTGGTCAAGGCAGTAGAACTAAAAAGAAAGAAGACAGCCACAGTATCTAACCTCACTTAGACTATTCTAGTTAGAAAGACATTTTTAAAAATTAAATGATTAAACAAAGTAATTAGAAACTCTGAAAAGAACTATGAAAGAAAAAAAAAAATACAGTGCTAGAGTAGAAAATAAGGGTTGAGAAGTGCCTGCTTCAACACAGGGTTGTTAGGAAAAAGTGGTATCCAGGCAGAGAAGTGATGGAGCCAAAGCACCAAGCCATGCAGAAAGCTAGGAGATGAGCTGCCGGGAACAGGGACCGTCACACTCAATGGTTGAGAGGTGAGAAAATTCATGTAGCTGGAATGCAGTGAAAGAAGTAAAAAAGAGGAACGGTGGCCAGGAGACAAGCATGCAGAAGCACACAGGAGCCAGATTAGAAAGTACTTTGCAGGCCATGGTAAAAGTATATGAAGGCACTGAAGAGTTATGGGCAAAGAAATGGCATAATCCAAGTTGTACTTAAAAAGATACTTTGGGAGTTTCAGTTCTAGTAATAGTGGAATAGCATGTATCACATTAAGACTCATAGGGACAGCAATTATCAACTCCAGGCAACATATAAAAAGTTGAAGATACTGATGAGCCACCACAAGCAGGCAAAAGCAGGAAAGGATTCAACTTTGGTTAAAAAAAATAAAAAAAAGAAACACACTGAGTAAAATCCATTTTTATATGACCTTCCTCTCAATTCACATAGTGTAGAGTGGCTAGAACTCTTGCAGAAAACTGCAGTCTGGTTGGCTTGAGGAATCAAGGAGAAATCTGGCACTGTTAAGAGTGGCTGAATAATGAGGGGTATATCTTGGGAAGAATGGAATCAATAATTGGGGTAACCCCAAATCTGCATACGAACTGCCATCAAATTCTTGGATGAGCCCTAGAAAGTGCATGTGTCTGAAAGACTCCAAGGAGCAGAGGGGGAAAATAACTCCTGGGAGGCTGAAGAAGCTGCCATTGCAGGGGAGACAGTTTGCTCTTCAAATCCCACCATAATAGAGAGGACTTGGTAAACACCTTGGGTTTTCCACTGAAACTTTACAAGGTTCCCTCATGCTTTAGCAGTAAAGATCAAGTTTATACGGACAGAAAAGTATCATTTGAATATGTCAACATGGAAATGTTTAAGGACCAACACAGGAACAATTTCAGAGTAAGAATGGGGATGGGAGAGAAAGGAGGGAAGACTAATGGAGTAAACAGCTCTTTTCAAAGGTACTATTCATGGAGACACGGGGTTGTGTCTGGATGGGGAAGTTTTGTTTATTAGGATGGGAGAATCTACAGCATGTTTGTTTTCTTATGAGAATGATTCTATAGAAAGCAAGAATAGGATAATACAGGAATGTAGGAATCAAGGATGGTCCACTGATCAGCAGCAGTATTATGTGTATCACCTAGAGCTTGTTAGAAATTCAGATTCTTTAAGAAGTTCAAAATAAAAACAAAATTAAAAAACACCAGATTCTTTAGCTCCACTCCAAACTTATAGAGTCAGATCTTGCTTTTTTTCTTTCTTTTCTTTTCTTTCTTTTTTTTTTTTTTTTTGCAGTTTGGCCAGGGCTGGGTTTGAACCCACCACTGCCAGCATCAGATCCTGCTTTTTAACAAGTTCCCAGATGCTATGGCTTGAATGTTTCTCTCCCTGCAGTTCAAGTTAAAACTTACCTCCTAATGTGGCAGTAATGAGATGGAACCTTTAAGAGGTGATTGGGTTATAAGGACAGACCCAATTCATGGATTAATGCGCTACCTATGGTGGCTTTACAAGAATAAGACAAGAGAGCTGAGCTAGCATGCTCAGCCCCTTTGCCATGTGATACCCTGTGCTGCCTCTAGACTCTGCACAGTCCCCACCAGCAGGAAGACCCTCACCAGATTGGGGCCCTTGACTTTGGATTTCTCAGCTTCCACAACCAGAAGAAATAAATTCTTTTTCTTTGAGGCCAGGCACTCTGGATCACACACTCTAGGAGGCCGAAGTGGATGGCTCACCTGAGCTCACAGATTCAAGACCGGCCTGAACAAGAGTAAGACCATATCTCTAAAAATAGCTGGGTGTTGTGATGGGTGCCTGTAGTCCCAGCTACTAGGAAGGCTGAGACAAGAGAATTGCTTGAGCCCAAGAATTTGAGGTTGTTGTGAGCTCTGATGCCACAGCACTCTACCGAAGATTACAAAGTGAGACTCTGTCACAAAAAAAAAAAAAAAAAAAAAAAAAAAAATTCTTTTTCTTTATAAATTACCCAGTTTCAGGTATTCTAACATAGCAAAAGGAAATGTCCTAAGACACCAAGTGATTCTTTCTTAAGCACATTAAAATGTGAGACGAACTGAAACAGTGGACTAACATTGTGAAAAAAGCAACAGTTCCAGGGCAACGAATATTAGGGAACTTACCTTTGACAGGAAGGAGGAAACTTTTTCCATTCTAAAAAGGGACAATGAGCACTGACGCAGAAAGCTTTACAAATTTGGGAGTATGAAAAGGAGATAATTCCCACCTAATAGCTTCCTATCTCTGGTTTCAAAAAACGATGAAGCAAAGTAAGCTGTCAGTGTGGGTTCTGCTGACAGTAATAGGGAAAAGGTTACAAAAGGTCTGCGGATTAGAGGAAAAAGTATGAAATAGTCATCCTGAAGTGTGAGAAAGCAAACTTCTTAGCAGCACGCTTGTTGGACTAGTAGTGAACAGCTGAGTGTCCATCTGAAGTCTGTGCTTATGAACTTAAAGCAAACCCAGCTGCCTTGTAAAAATTTCTCCAGCAACATTAATCTCTACAGGTGCAGGTCAACGATACAGATAACTAAGCTCAACCATCTGAGTTATTACCAGATGACTAACAAGGAGAAAGGAGGAGACAGAAGAACTGATGGTAATCCTAAAAAAATCTAAATTCAAAGAACAGATGCGAAGTCAAGTTTAAGACTGAGGAGTTAATAGGCACAATGGTTTGGAAGTCAGGATGAAGTTGAACATTCCTAATAGTAGGGGATTTAAAGCAAGTTCAGTTAGAAGGGTAGTTTAAGAATGGGAAGTCTGCAATGGGATGTGAAGGCTGTGGCTTCTGAAGATGAACAGGTTTAGGATGTGGCCATGACTCTCTGTAGCTGATGAGTGGAGAAAAGATCACTAAAGAAGAAATAAAGGAACTCCACGGTCAAGAGTATTAAATGAGCCTTCTACAGTGATACTGATATTATGGATCATGAAGATAGTTGTAAGAGTTGTTTTTACATTTAGCTTCTTAGCAGGGGCTTCATGCAAGCATTCAAGGAAAGTATATCTGAAAATGTAATTTCTTTTAAGTCTGTTCAGTGCTTGCCTACAGATGAGGTTTAATTCTCTCAGGGTGAGAATTGTAAATGAAAGTGGACCAAGAGGAATTAACTACCTAAATTGGCAAAAGGAGTGATAAACTGAAAATTTTAAAGCATCCTCAAGACCAAAATCACAGTTCAAAACAATTTCCAAGAACATGAAATGAATATGATTTTGTGCAACTCAGTCAAGCAAACCTAAGAATCTTCTAACCGGAAATGTGAGAAAATTATGACAATATTGAACTCAAAAAAAATTTACTGAATACCCACTATGTACATATTCACTATTCTGAGTGCTCTGAGTTTTGTAATAATCTGCTATGAGCTGGATTAAATTATTAAATGTAATTATAGATATTACTGATCATACAGAGATCAATTTTCATCATTTTAACAGTTTTTTTTTTTTCTTTTTTTGCAGTTTGGCAGGGGCCAGGTTCAAACCTGACACCCTCGGTATATGGGGCTGGCGCTCTAGCCCCTAAGTCACAGGCTCCGCCCATTTTAACAGTTTTTTAATCAAAAAATTTAAGTAAATTTTACATCCTGGGCTTACACTTCAATTTAAAACAAAAAGTAATGAAGTGGCAATATGTAATTTAGAATTCACTTTTCCCAGTTATGAGACTCATTTTTACCCCAGTGAATATAATCTTACCTTATTTATCCAGTACATGACAGCATCTTCAATATCATAGGGCAAATCCGTGGCTTGAAAAAAAGCTGAATACTGTTGAGCACATGCAATTACTTTCTCTATACTGACCATTTCTACAGTATAAGCCATCATTAGGGTATCCATCATGGCCAAATGTGCACTCTGAAAATATGAGACAAGAATAGTTTAAAATATAGCTTAGAAACTGTTGTTTATATATTTTGAAATATTAACAACATCTGCTAACAAGCAGCAGAATTAATAACTATAGAAGACCTGCCTTAGTAAGAAAGCATGCTAAACATGAATTTTGAGGATCAATATTTAAGATGCTCATTATTCTCTAGATGCTCCTTTGCCTGTTTTTCCTATTTTTATTTTTATTTTTTTTAATTTTTATTATTTTTGTAGAGGCAGAGTCTCACTTTATTGCCTTCGGTAGAGTGCTGTGACGTCACAGCAACCCCCAGCTCCTGGACTTAGGTGATTCTCTTGCCTCAGCCTCCTGAGCAGCTGGGACTACAGTCACCTGCCACAACACCCATTTGCAGTTTGGCCGGGGCTGGGTTTGACCCCACCACAACACCTGGCTATTTTTTTTTTTTTTTAAGTTTGGCCGGGGCCGGTTTTGAACCCGCCACCCTCAGTATAGGGGGCCGGTGCTATTTTTGATAAGGTCACAATCATTTACACATTAATACAATTTACCAAACTTCAGAATCATTTTCGATGATCTTTCCTCATTCTTCACATCCACATAGTAAAAGTTTATAGATTCTACTTCTAAAATGTCTCTCAAATCTATGCACATCCTTATTCTGATTGTCATCCTTGTTCTGATTGCCACAGTTCTACACAACAATCATTTCTCACACTTGAACAGGGCAAAAAAATTCTTCAACGTTTTTTCCTAACTCCATCTTTCTTGTTCCTAATTTAATTCATCCAGAACAGGATAACTAAACTAAGCTCAACCATCTGAGTATTTGCTACGTAGGACAGGACTTCTAGTCTTTCCTTTGGCTTTTTTTTTTTTCTATTTTTTTAAACATACAAACAGTTACATCGTGATTCTTTAAAAACCCCAAAGATTACGAAAGCATATAAAGTAGAAAGTGCTCCCCCATGTCCCCAGCAATATCTTCAGTTTGTTATGTATTCTTACCAAAAAAGTTGAATGCACATCAAAGAGGTATGCATTTGCATTATTTGGTATTACAAACAATGCTACAACACTGCATTTCTCCAGGGATAATTCTTAGTTGTGGAGCTACTGGATCTAAGAGCAACCACAAGTTTTGACAAATAACCACTAATCTGCTCTCCAAAAAGATTATACTGATTTTATCTCCCACCAAAACGTTATCATGCTGTCCACACTTCTGCCAACATCAGGTATTTACTTTATCTATATCAGTATGAAAAGTTAAAAGAACCCCCCCACACACACTTGTATTTAATTTGTAATTCTCTTTATTACTGAAAATAAGCTTTTTTTTTTTTTTTTTTTAGACAGAATCTCAAGCTGTCACCCTGGGTAGAGTGCCATGTCATCATAGTTCACAGCAATCTCAGGTCCTTGGACTCAAATGATCCTCTTGCCTCAGTTTTTCAATTTTTAGCAGAAATGGAGGTCTCGCTTTTGCTCAGGTTGGTTTCAAACTTGTGATCTCAAGCAATCCACCTGCTGCTAGGATTATAGGTGTGAGCCACCACGCCCAGCCTGACAAACGTCTTTAAATGTGTTTTAGTAACCACTTGCATTTCTTCTTTGGAAAACTGCATGCTCATATCTTTTACTATTTTTCCTTTTGGGATGTTCATCTTTCTTAATTGATTCAGAAGAGTCTGTTATATATTAGGTACATCAGCCTCTGTCATTTGGGTAGCAAATAATTTTTCCTGGTTTGTATTTGGACTTTCAACTTTAGAGTTTTGCTACACAGTTTTAAATATTTACTTGGAAAAACCTGTCAATCTCAACGTTCTCTTTTATTGCTTTGAAATTCATACCAGTTTACAAAGGTCTTCTTTACCCAAAGAATATAGAAATCCTGGCTCAGCACCCGTAGCACAGTTGTTACAGCACCAGCCACATAGTCCGAGGGTGGCAAGTTCGAACTCGGCCCGGGCCAGCTAAACAACTGCAGCAAAAAAATAGCCAGGCATTGTGGTGGGCACCTGTAGTTCCAGCTACTTGGGAAGCTGAGGCAAGAGAATCGCTTAAGCCCAAGAATTTGAGGTTGCTATGACGCCACGGCACTATAACGAGGGCAACATAGTTGAAACTCTGTCTCAAAAAAAAATAAAAAATAAAAAAAAGAATATAGAAATCCTGTCTTCGGGTGGCGCCTATGGCTCAGCAGGAAGGGCGCCAGGCCCCATATACCAAGGGTGGCGAATTCAAATGCGGCCCCAGCCAAACTGCAATGAAAAATAGCCAGGCGTTCTGGCAGGCGCCTGTAGTCCCAGCTACTCAGGAGGCTGAGGCAAGATTGCCTAAGCTCAGGAGTCGAAGGTTGCTGTGAGCTGTGATGCCACAGCACCCTATCGAGGGCAATAAAGTGAGACTGTCTCTTAAAAAAAAAGAAAATCCTGTCCTCTATTTTTTCTATTACTTTCTATTACTTTAAATACATCTGGAATTTAATTTTGAAGATATTATAAACTAAGGACTAGCTGCTTTTTCCAAATCAGAAACTGAATTGTATCCTTCCCTCAGAAAGATATCCTTATCCTTTTTCTGCACAATAAAGTCTGAACTCCTTAACAAAGGTAAAGCTCTATCTTATTAGCTTAACAGTCTAGCTTCTCTAATCTATATTCCTTTCAAAATAGACTTCTGTTCCTCAAATCTGCTGCCCAAGCCTTGGTGTCCTCATTGCTGCCGTCCTTACAATATAGATTAAGTCATATCATTTTAAATGTTACTCTTTGTGAAGCTTTTACCAACTCTCTTTCCAATCAAAATGACTCATTCCTCCTATGAACAAGCTACAGTTTCCTACAGACAGTTTATGGTTGCATTATATTCTGAATTAATTATTTAAAGTAGGGCATACACACTGGTATGTTTAAACAGCTCCCCAGATGATACTACTGAGCAGCCAGGGTTGAAAAACACTGATTTTTCTCATCACTGTATAGTCACCTGCATATAACTCTAGTTCTCCAGGTAGGCAGTAAGACTTTTTAGGGCAAGGACATTATCTTAGTGACGTCCTATTCCCTACATCTAACGTGGTACCTGGCAACTACCAAGGCTAAATAGGAAAGGAAATGAAAAGAAAACCCAAAGAATGGGAAAAAATATTTGTAAATCATATATTGAATAAGGAATTTATATCTAAAATATAGGAAGAATTCATAGAACTAAATAGTAAAAAAGACAACCCAATTTTAAAATGGACAAAGGATCTGAAGAGACCTTTCTCCAAAAAAGATGTACAAAGGGCCAGGAGAGGTGGCTCACACCTGTAATCCTAGCACTTGGGAGGCTGAAGTGGGTGGACTGCCTGAGCTCACAGGTTCGAGACCAGCTTGAGTCAGAGCAAGACTTTGTCTCTAAAAACAGCTGGGCATTGCAGCAGGTGCCTATAGTCCCAGCTACTCAGGAGAATGAGGCAGGAGAATCAATTGAGCCTAAGGTTGCTGTGAACTATGATATCATAGCACTCTACCAAGGGCAACAAAGTGAGACACTAGCTTAAAAAAAAAAAAAAAAAAAAGCAGAGAGAGGGAAGGAGGGTGGGAGGGGGTGGGGCCTTGGTATGTTCCACATCTTTTGGAGGCAAGACACGATTGCAAGAGGGACTTTGCCTAACAAATGTAATCAGTGTAACCTGGTTTATTGTGCCCTCAATGAATCCCCAACAATTGAAAAAAAAAAAAAAAAAAAAAAGGCTCAGCACCTGAGCTGGCAGGTTCAAATGCAGCCTGGGCCTGCCAAACAACAATGATGGCTGTAACAAAAAATAGCTGGGCATTGTGGCAGGCGCCTGTAGTCCCAGCTCCTTGGGAGGCTAAGGCAAGAGAATTGCTTGAGCCCAAAAGTTTGAGTTTGCTGTGAGCTGTGATGCTACAGCACTCTACTGAGAGCGACATAGTGAAACTGCTACCAAAAAAAAAAAAAAAAAAAAAAAAAAAAAATTAAAAAAAAAACAGTTGGCAAAAAAAAAAAAAAAAAAAAAAATTTTTTTTGTGGGTAATGGTTGCAAACCAGTTTTCAAAACCACACCACTCTCTCCAAAACTGTAAAAATCCAAAACAAAAACAAAAAAAAAAAAAAAAAAAAAAAATTTAAAAAAATACCTTGTCTCAAAGAAAAAAAAAAGAAAAACATTTTTGATTGTGGTAATGGTTGCACACCTCTGTGAATATACTGAATATATCACTGAATTGTACAATTTAAATGGTTGAAGTGTATGGTTTGTCAATTATATATAAAGCTGTCAGGCTAGGCACAGTGGCTCATGCCTGTTATCCTAGCACTCTGAGAGGCCAACGTGGATAGATTGCTTGAGCTCATGAGTTCAAGACCAGCTAGAGCAAGAGCAAGACCCTATCTCTACTAAAAATAGAAAAACTGAGGCAAGAGGATTTCTTGAGCCCAAGAGTTTGAGGTTGCTATGAGCTATGATGATGCCATGGCACTCTACACAGGGCAACAGATTCAGACCCTGTCTCAGAAAAAAAAAAAAAATACATAAAAGGCCAGTGTGGTGGCTCATGCCTGTAATCCTAGCACTCTGGGAGGCCAAGGCAGGTAGATTGCCTGAGCTCAGGAGTTTGAGCCAGCCTGAGCAAGAGCAAGACTCCATCTCAAAAATATAGCCAGGTGTTGTGATGGCCACCTGTAGTCCCAGCTACTCAGGAGGCTAGCCTAGTAACTGAGCTAGCCTCCTGAGTAGCTGGGGTAACTGAGTGATCAAGGGGATCACTTGAGCCCAAGAGTCTAAGGTTGCTGTGATGCCACAGCACTCTACTAAGGAGGACAGATTGAGACTCTATCTAAACAAACAAACAAGCAAAGAAACTAAAAAGGTATTTCTATTTTATTTAAAGCTTCCTGGTTAGATATGTGAATGAAGTATAGAGAGAAAGTCAAAACAGTGTAATAACTAGCATGTAACTATCAGCATAATGATGCTTGTTTAGCTGCCATTTTAACTCTGCCCAAATTTTTAGGGAACAGATATCACACACAATGAAGCATTTGAGAGTTCTCTTTAGTCTGTACATATAAAGAGTGATGAGTATCTGGTTCACATTTTGTCATTTACATTTGGTGAATTTAGTAATTATACTACCCAATGAAGAACTGTTTTCAAAGTAATGCTATACCCAACAGATGTTAAAGCTTTATTGCCAACTTAGTATGTACATGGAATAGTACAGCCCAAATGTCCACTAAAATGAAAGGCCCAGACCAACAAAAGATGTGTCACCTGAGCAAATCCATCAACTTCATCTGGACTATATTTAACCTCAAATGTCAAATTAAGGATGTTTAAACATGGCTGGATGGACACATAAAAGAATTGCATTCTAGTAGCCAAATAAATACAGTAAACAAGGAAAACAGATGAGAGCAATGGTTCAAATACAGATAATTATCAGAAATCACAAATTCCCTAATCTCAAATCTTAGAGACTCTGATTTATTAAATCCCTAGAGAGAGGGCTAAGAATAGCTTTCAGAAGTCCTACCCAAGCCGGGCATTGTGGCTCACGCCTGTAATCCTAGCACTCTAGGAGGCCAAAGCAGGTGGATTGCTTTAGTTCACAAGTTTGAGACCAGCCTGAGCAAGACTGAGACCCTGTCTCTACTGAAAATAGAAAAACTGAGGCAAGAAGATCACTTGAGCCTGAGTTGGAGGTTGCTGTGAGCTATGACACCACAGCACTCTACCCAGGGTGACAGCTTAAGACTGTCTCAAAACAAACAAAAACAAAAACAAGTCCTACCTAGCTACAAGAGATTAACTTTTCTACAGTATATTTCCAATCACATCACTCTATAGTCAAAAGCCTTCAAAAACTTCCCAAGGCCTAACAAACAAGTCCAAAATTATTTAAGTAATATTATAGTTCTTAAAGATCTTAAAATATGGGGTGCTGGCCCCATATACCGAGGGTGGTGGGTTCGAACCCGGCTCCAGCCAAACTGCAACAAAAAATAGCTGGGCATTGTAGCAGACGCCTTTAGTCCCAGGTACTTGGGAGCTGAGGCAAGAGAATCACCTAAGCCCAAGAGCTGGAGATTGCTGTGCGCTGTGATGCCATGGCACTCTACCGAGGGTGACAAAATGAGACTCTGTCTCTAAAAAAAAAAGAAAAAGATCTTAAAATATAAAATAACCATTCTTTTCAGGTCTTAGATCTTCTAACTTCTACATGTAATCCTATGACCCCAGTAGCTTAGATTAGTGAGGCCTACATACTTAAGCAAGGTGCCAGAGGTCAATCCTGGGTCAACCCCAACTCTTCTACCTACTAATTATGTGATCTTTGGCAAATTCCTTAACTTCTCTGTGCTTTAACATCTCATCTGTAAAATGGGGTAACAATAATAGTATAATGCATTTCATGTCCTAAAAATAGCATAGTTTCTGTCAAGAATAGGGTTAGAACTAGACCACTTAAAAACTATGGAATTTTGTAACCAGGAGATAATGAAGTTGACTTAGTAGACAGATTAACAGTACTTACTGAGGAGGTCTCCACAGTACATACTGAAAAATGTATAAAACAACAGTGTATAAATGCTGCCAGGACTTAATACATGTAATTAAAGCAGTATGATTACAGCATGGCTGGTGAATGCTGAAACGGTGCAGAAGGACATGGATCTCAGGCAGCAGAGCCATATTAAGGTGGGTGCAGAGGCAATGCAACTGGCAATAACCAAAAACAGCATTATGCTGGAGATGTGTCCCTCTGGAAAGGAGCTCTGGGGCAGATGCTTCGTTTAAGATTCAAATATGGAAGAATCCTGTGGAGCTATCAGCTTGCCCTACACATTGAACACTCAACAGATATTATCTCATTTATGTTTTTAGGACTACTACACACATTAAATTGAAATACTAAATCATTTAATATCATGGGTGGCCTAATTTTGCCAATTTAACCTTCTTACAAATGTTTAAAGTTCTAACTAAAGTGTTAATTTTAAAAAGAAATCAGGTTGTATGTTATAGTTAAAAAGTAATTTATTTTTGTGGGACTTAAAAGGTTTTTTTTGCTTTTTTTTTGAGACGGAGTCTCACTTGGTCACCCTCAGTAGGGTCCCATGGTGTCACAGCTCACAGCAACCTCAAATTCTTGGATTCAGGTGATTCTTTTGCCTGAGTCTCCCAAGTAGCTGGGACTACAGGTGCCCACCACAACACCTGGCTACTTTTTTTTAGAGAGAAGATCTCGCTCTTGCTCAGGGTGGTTTCAAAACCATGAGCTCAAGCAATCCACCTGCCTCAGACACCTAGAATGCTAGGATTCCGGCGGGAGCCACTGCACCCAGCCTGTAAAAAGCTTCTCAATAGCAAAAGAAATAATTAGCA
Source organism: Loris lydekkerianus (assembly GCA_963574355.1). Taxonomy (NCBI): domain Eukaryota; kingdom Metazoa; phylum Chordata; class Mammalia; order Primates; family Lorisidae; genus Loris; species Loris lydekkerianus. The sequence goes on from CAUYPK010156075.1 coordinate 25,056, forward strand.
GCATAAACAGACCACCCACATAACAGGAGAACATATTCACAAGCTATACATTTGACAAAGGACTAACAGACCAAAGTGACAAAGGACCATCCAGACCAACAAGTAACTCAAACAAATCAGCAAGAAAAAAAATAACCAATAAAAAAAAAAAAAGATTGATTTTGTGGAAAAATATTGATGAACTTGATTTTAGAGAAAGAATACTAAGAAGTCATTATTGCTATTTAAAAAATATTAAATGGACAGTTTATTTCTCTGATTAAATGCTTAAATAATACAGCACGCAAGAACAGACAATATATGTAAGAGAGATGGAAATCCTAAAAAAGAATCAAAATAGAAATGCTAGAGATCAAAAACACTGTACCAAAAATGAAAAATCCTTTTGATGGGCTTACTAGAAATTGGACATGGCTGAGTGAAAAATCCCTCAGCCCAAGGCTTTATTAATAGAAACCTCCAAACCTGAAATGCAAAGAGAACAAAGATTGGCAAATATCCGAAATATTTTGTCATTGTAGGACATATGTGTAATGGAAATAACAGGAGAAAAGGGGGGGAAAGGAACAAAGAAATTGACATAGTAATGACTGAACATTTTCCCAGATTAATGCTAGATACCAAACCACAGATTCAGGAAGCTCTGAGAACACTAAGCAGGATTTTTTTTTTTTTTAATTGTTGGGGAATTCATTGAGGATACAATAAACTAGGCTACGCTGACTGTATTTGTTAGGTAAAGTCCCTCTTACAATTGTGTCTTGCCCCCACAACGTATGGCACACACCAAGACCCCATCCCCTTCCACTTTCCCTCTTTCTGGTCTTACTTTTCCCCACCCTTGCCTCCTTCTTTCTCTCTGCTCTTCCCTTCCCCCATCCCCACTGTGTCATTAATTGTCATTGATTGTCCTCATATCAAAATTGAGTACACAGGGTTGATGCTTCTCCATTCTTGTGATGCTTTACTAAGAATAATGTGTTCCACTTCCATCTAGGTTAACACAAAGGCAGTAAGTCTCCATTTTTTTAATGGCTGAATAGTATTTCAGGGTGTACATATACTACAGCTTGTTAATCCATTCCCGGGTTTGTTGGCATTTAGGTTGTTTCCACATTTTGGTGATTATAAATTGAGCTGCAATAAACAGTCTAGTGCAAGTTTCCTTATGATAAAAGAATTGTTTTCCTTCTGGGTAGATGCCCAGTGATGGGGCTGCAGGATCAAATGGGAGGTTTAGCTTGAGTTCTTTGAGGGTTCTCCATACTTCCTTCCAAAAAGGCTGTATTGGTTTGCAGTCCCACCAGCAGTGTAAAACTGTTCCCATCTCTCTACAGCCAGCATCTGCAGTTTTGAGATTTTGTGATGTGGGCCATTCTCACTGGGGTTAGTTGGTATCTCAGGGTGGTTTTGATTTGCATTTCTCTAGTAATTAGGGATGATGAGCAATTTTTCCTATGTTTGCTAACCATTCATCTGTCTTATTCAGAGAAGGTTCTATTCATGTCTCTTGCCCATTGATATACGGGATTGTTGGTTTTTTTCACGTGGATTAATTTCTCTATAGATCCTAGTTATCAAGCTTTTGTCTGATTCAAAATATGCAAATATCCTTTCCCATTGTGTAGGTTGTCTATTTGCTTTGGTTGTTGTCTCCTTAGCTGTACAGAAGCTTTTCAGTTTAATTAAGCCCCTTTTATTTTTGTTGTTGTTGCAATTGCCACGGCAGTCTTTTTCATGAAGTCTTTACCCAGGCCAATATCTTCCAGTGTTTTTCCTATGCTTTGAGGACTTTTATCATTTCATGCCTTAAATTTAAGTCCTTTATCCACCTTGAATCAATTTTTGTGAGTGACGAAAAGTGTGGGTCCAGTTTCAGTCTTTTACATATAGATAACCAGTTCTCCCAGCACCATTTATCGAGTAGGGAGTCCTTCCACCAATGTATGGTCTTGTTTGGTTTACCGAGGATATTAGGTGGTTGTAAGATGTTAGTTTCATTTTCTCGTTTTCTATTCTATTCCAAATGTATATGTCTCTATTTTTGTGCCAGTAGCATGCTGTCTTGACCACTATGGCTTTGTAGTACAGCCTAAAATCTGGTATGCTGATACCCCCAGCTTTGTTTTTATTACTAAGAACTGCCTTAGCTATACGGGGTTTTTTCTGGTTCCATACAAAATGCAAAATCATTTTTTCCAAGTCTTGAAAGTATGGTATTTTAAGTTGGTATTTTAATAGGGATGGCACTGAATCAATAGACTGCTTTGGGAAGTACAGACATTTTAACAATGTTGATTCTTCATAGCCATGAGCATGGTATGTTTGTCCATTTGTTAATATCTTCTGCTATTTCTTTTCTTAGGATTTCATAATGTTCTTTATAGAGGTCTGTCACCTCTTTTGTTAGGTATATTCCTAAGTATTTCATTTTCTTTGAAACCATGGTGAAGGGAATTGTGTCCTTAATTAGCCTCTCATCTTGACTATTATTGCTATATGCAAAGGTTACTGACTTGTGGACATTGATTTTATATCCTGAGATATTACTGTATTTTTTGATGACTTCTAGGAGTCTTGTGGTTGAGTCTTTGGGGTTCTCTATGTGTAAGATCATTATCATCAGCAAAAAGGGAGAGTTTGATCTCCTCTGCTCCCATTTGCATGCCCTTTTATTTCCTTGTGTGGCCTAATTATATTGGCTAGAACTTCCAGCACTATGTTGACTAGTAATGGTGACAGAGGACAACCTTGTCTGGTTTCAGTTCTAAGAGGAAAAGCTTTCCGTTTTACTCCATTCAGTAAAATATTAGCTATGAGTTTGTCATAGATAACTTAGATCAGTTTAAGGAATGTACCACCTATGCCTATACTCTTCAGTGTTCTAATAAAAAAAGGATGCTGGATTTTATCAAATGCTTTTTCTGCATCTATTGAGAGGATCATATTGTCTTTGTTTTTGCTTTTGTTAATATGGTGGATAACATTTATGGACTTGCCTATGTTAAACCAGACTTGCATCCCTGGGATGAAACCTATTTGATCATGATGTATGACTTTTTTGATGATAAACTGTAATCTATTGGCTAGGATTCTATTGAGAATTTTTGTATCTATATTCATTAGTGAAATTAGTCTGAAATTATCCTTCAAAAGTGAAGGAGCGGCAGGCATTCTTCCTTTCTTTCTTTGAGATGCCACATCATTCTCTCACTCCTTTTCTCCCATCCACCCCCAGCCTTCCCTTCTCTTACTCCCTACTCTCTGCTCTCTTCTCTCTCTTACTCTTCTCTTCCCCCACTTGCTTCTCTCTAATATTATAAAATAAACTCACACTTTTATATCCTAAAAAAAAGTGAAGGAGAAATAAAGACTTCATCAGACAAAAATTGAGGTATTTTGTTGCCAGTAGACCTGTCTTGCAAAAAAAAATTAAAATTTAAAAGTAAGTTCTTTAGAGAAAAAGAAAAGATATAAATTAGAAACTCAGA
>CAUYPK010156077.1:0-10794 GCA_963574355.1 Loris lydekkerianus
GTAAAAACTTAGAAGAGAACTTTAAAGGTAACAGGTGAAGCCTCTTCCAAGCAAAGTAACCTACCAGTAATAAATTGATAAATATTTTAATTCCTGAGTTGTAAATACTTAAGTGTGTTAATAAATGGTCTTTTAAAGTTAAAAAAAATAAATAAAATAAAATAAAATAAAAAAATAAAAAGTTTGTGGATGCCTGGTTAGAGCATATGTATGCCTTTTCATTATCTGTGTTCTGTTTGTTTTTGTTTCTCTTTTGTATGTGTGTATGTGTGTGTGTTGGCCTAACTGTGGACAACTTGAAAATATTTTTAGAATTCTGTTTCAATGTATGTGTGCTTTTGTGCAGAGCACTCTGTATAGTTTTCTCCAGGGGTTGCCATATGCCATATAGGTTATCAGTCTGTTACCGCTTCAAGTGAATTATAAAAACTTCAGTTTAGATCCCTTTATCCACCTTTAATTATAATTGTCTCAACCATTTATTTTGCATACATACAACACCATGTCAGTGGTGTTCATCTTTTGCTTTAAAAATATAATTTAAAAAATCATGAAGTAAAGAATAGTCCTATCATGTTTACTGTCTTCTTTTAGCATCTTATTTTTACTTTTAGAGTTTCTTTTGATTATTCTTTGAAGGTAGAAGCAACAAACTTTCCTCATTTTCTTATCTAAGAATGCCTTTATTTCTGCTTCATTAGTGAAGGATAGTTTCACCAAATACATGATTTGGGTTCCACATTTCCTCCAGGACTTGAGAAAACTTGTGCCACTTCTAATCTGTCACCCACAGATTCAGATGACACATTTTCAGTTATTCAATTTGTTTTTCTTTATAGACAATGTAGGTTTAATTATTATGTGTTTGTCATAGACTTGCCTGGGTTTATCCTATTTGGATTTTGCTCAGCTTCTGAATCTGGAGTGTTAAGTATTTTGCCAAATTTGGGACTTTCCAGCCATTTATACACATATTTAGCTCCACTCCATTTCTCTTCTCCATAGGACTCTGATGATATTTGAAGGTTAGATATCTATTAGTGTACCATAGATCCCTGAGTCTCTATTCATTTTTTTAGTGAGTCTATCTTTTCTTTATTGTTCTGGTTGAGTAAATTCTATTTATCTGTCTTCAAGTTCATTGATTCTGTTCTTCATTTTTTCCACTCCACTACTTGAACATCAAATGATTTTTTTGCTTGCTTATTTTTTTTTTTCTCTTTTAGATTATTGTAGTTGTAACTTCTATAATTTCTATTTGTTTTTTATGCCTTCTATTTATAATGTGAAATTGTCTATATATTAAAGTTTGTTTCAAAATAAATTATAATGATTATCAAAGCATTTTATAATATTATAGCTGCCTTAAAATCCTTATAAGGTAATTCTAACATCTGACTTTTATTGGTATCAGTGACTACCTTTTCTCATTCAAATTGTGATTTGTCTTTTTTTTTATTATTACAAGTTATTTTTATTATATATGACCTACACATTTTAGTCATTGTGTTAGGAGTCTCTTGGTCTTATTTAATTTTTCTATTTTTAGCATGTAGTTGCCCTGTTAGTATGTGACTAACATGTTTAGAATTTAGCTCCGAGGGAAATCCAATGACAATTTTGTTATCACATTCCTTGCAATGGAATCTGTTTCCATCCTCTAGAGCTGTGAGTCTTTGTGCTTAGTCTCTGATGTTGTTATCTGGAGAAATGAAAGGAACTTTCTTCTGACCAGTGTCTTTGAGCCAAATCCTATGTGGAGGCAGGACATCCTACTCCTGGATAAAAGGCCAGAGAATGTAAAACTCCAATGTTGTGGGATCTATAAGTGGATTGTTCCACCTGCTAGTGTCTTGGTTGTGAACCTCAAATGGTTGAGGTTTCTACATTGCTGTTATTTCTTTGGTTCATTTCTTTGTCTCTTTTAGTTTTTTAAATACTAGCAGATTCATTTTTTAAATTGATGAAAATAATTGTATATATTTATGGTGTACAACATAACATTTTGAAAATCTGCATGGCTAAATAGAGCTAATTGATATATGTATTAACCCTTATACTTAACATTTTTATGATAAGAAGATTTACTATCTATTCTCTTAGCAATTTTCAAGTTCAAATATGCACTATTTTATTAGCTATATTCACCATGTTTTAAAATAGATCTCTTGAACTTATTTCTTCTAAATGATATTTTGTATCCATCATTTTTAAGGCTATTGTGTTTCCAAATTATAAAATTCAGTAATGTCATAAGTAAAATGTGGGGTCCTGTTAATAGGTTGCCATTCACTAAATATCCTTACCCTTAATTCATCAGGTAGTTATTCTGACCTCTGGACAAACATTTTTCCCTGTATAGTCCATTATATTTTCTGCCTATATTCATGCTGATACTCAACTATTATGCCTTCCTAATCTCACTAATTTTATCTATTTCCTAAGGCTCAGGTCAAAACACAAAACTTCTACCATGCTTAAGCAAAATCATTCCAGAGAGAATTTTTCCTTTTTATGACTTCCATCAGTACATATTAAATACCTCACATTGATACTATAATTACTCTTTGTTCTCGGCATGTTTATTTTTAATTTTTATTATAAATTATTGCTGTAAGTCTTTCAAAGTCATTCTATCTTCATTTTAAACCTCTTAAATTCTCACATAGTCCAGCAGTATCTTGGGTCTACAAGGGGTGTTTCATGGCCACTGATTGAGTGATTGATTGGTTAATTGAATGATTGCAAACTGCAGTTTAGGTGGCACTGACTTCTTTTATTCCCACCATCAAAATGTACAGAACAACCCTGAGGTAGAGCTGGAAGGGATTTTGGTGATAATTAAATCAAAAACACTTCATTTTAAAGAGGAAGATTTAAGGTGTAGAGCTGAATAGCTAGGCACAAAACAGAGAGAAACCATATAAGTTCTTCTGATGCTCACCTCAATGTGTTTTCTGCCAAGCTTACTCCCTCTTCTCTATAAGAGACAATTTTTATATTATTGTATCCACTATACCCACTTTTAAACAGAAAGAGAAACTAGGAGTCATGACAGCTGTGTAATTAAGAAAGAAATCTGCAATGGCACACTAGAGAGTGTTGCACCCTGCTAGAGACTCAGGAAATTCTGACAGAAAAGTCTTCATTAGAGATTCTTGGATAATCCCTTTTAAATTGCCTTGGGCCTGCATAATATATATTTAAAATTTTTTATTGAAAATTAATACCCATGCAGAAATATATGCCAGTACTAAGTATACAACTTAATTATTTAAAAAAGTGAACCTTTATGTATAACCACCATGTAGGCCAAAAATATAATGTAACATTTTAAAACCCTTTCCTGGTTCCCCTAAAAATCATTACTTAATAATTAATCTCATTCTTCTTCCAAGAAAACCATTGTGTCAATTTTTAATACCACATTAGTTTGCCCTGTTTTTGTGCATTAAGTAAATGAAATCTTGCAAAAATATTCTTATGTTTCTCACTTCTTTCATCAGTATTGTATTTGTGAGATTCGTCCATGGTTTTACATGTCTATTCATTATCACTGTCATTGCAATAAAATATTCCCTTGTTTGAATCTGCCAGAATTTATCAATCCATTCTGTCATTAATAGACACTGAGATTCTGCTCAGTTTGGACCTCTTATGAATATTGCTACTGTGAATGTCCTTTCTCTTATTGTTTGAATCACACATGCTCTATTTTTATTAGTTTTATATTTAAGAGTGGAGTTGCTGGGTCATAAGATGTGCATATGTTCAACTTCAGTATTCTGCCAAACCATTTTCCAGTGTGGTTGTTTAAATTGACGTCACTACCAGGAGTGTATGTGTGTTCCATGTGCTATTAATATTTGCCAACCGGTGTGTTTTTTTTTTTTTTTTTTTTTTTTAATTTTAAACATTTTATTCTGCAAATAATGATATTTCCTTGTGGTTTTCTTGAATTTCCCTGGATAACAATGGTGATTCTCTTTCCAAATATGGTCTTGATCTCTGTATCATCTTTCATGGAAGTCATATTTAAGTTTCTTGCTGATCTTTTATTAGGTTGGCTTATTCTTAGTTGTGTGAAGGTGTTCTGAAAATTGATTTGGATATGGGTATTTTGTCAGATATTTTTCAGGTATTTTTGCATGTATTTTTCCCACTCAATGGATTGTTTTTATCATTCTCTTGAGATGCTATTCACTAACACATATTCTTCATTTTAATATGGTACAATTTGTCAATCTTTTATGGTTGGTCTTTTCTGTGAATCTATTTTAGGAAATCTTTCCCTACCAAAATTTCTGAAAATTGCCTCCTTTGGTTACTTCTAGATAGTTTCCTCTATTTTATCTTTCATATTTAATATTATACTCTTACTAGAATTTCTGTGGTAGAAATTAAGCTTTTTTTGTGTCCAGTGCTATTTGTGGAAGCTGGCTTACTCTGTTTTTTCTTTTCTTTCCTTTTTTTTTTTTTTAATTAAATCATAGCTGTGTATATTAATTCAATTATGAGTTACAATGTGCTGGTTTTATATACCATTTGAAATATTTTCATCAGGCTGGTTAACATAGCCTTCACCTCATTTTCTTAGTTATTATGTTAACACATTTTTACTCAACACTTAGTAAATTTCACATGTACCCATGTAAAAATTTCACATGTACCCATGCACCATAGGTGTGTTCCCATCAATTACTGTTGTGTGACCAGAGACGCGAATGAGCACAAGCTTTACTGTAGGTGTAAAACTCGCTCCTGTAATTATTAAGTCAAGAAAAAGACTGTACACTCTGATATGGCGTATAGCAAAGTTTTTTATTTTAAGTTCGGGTTTTATACTTTTTCAGTCAGGTACACACTTAATCCTTTAACGATTAGCTTCTTCCTTTCCTCACTTTATTTTGACATATCAATACCATCACCTTTTAGCAAATCTCTCCTATTTTCAACACAATGACTAATCTCTGAGCAGGGCACAAAGACGGAAGTAGCCTCAGGGGAACAAAGTTAATAGAATATTCTCAAGCATTCCCTCAGTTTACCCAGTATGAAGTAATGACTGTGTCCTTTCTTCAGGTTAGAATATCTATAGACCTCAGACAATATGTTGTTAACATATGTCAACCCTCTGGCCCGTGTCTCGGAGGAAGGGCTGCACGCCCTTTGATCTCAGGCTTAACGGGAAGTACTGCCTTAGAGAATAGGCCTAAGGAAATTTCAAAAAAAGCCTATCTCTGTGAGTAACCCAGGGGGGTCCAGATTTCTTAAGCCTCTGGAAGAAATGTAAGTCACTTTAAACTCACACTGAATTCACATTGTGGGCTTGATGTAGGATATGTTTATTTTTAAATATTATCCTACACACTCCAACTCAAAGATAAAGAATATACATTCTTCTCATCACCCCATGAAAAATTCTCCAACATTGATCATATTCTAGTAAACAAAATAAACCTCAACAGAATGAAAAGAAATACAATTTTACCTTGTATCTTCTCAGACCACTGGGCACTAAAGATGGAACTCAACTCTAACAAAAACGTTCAACCCCACACAAAGGCATGGAAATTAAACAATCTTCTGCTGAATGACAGTTGGGTGCAGGAATAAATAAAAGAGGAAATCATTAACTTCTTTGAGAATAAAAACAATGAAGACACAAGCTACCAAAACCTGTGGGATACAGCAAAAGCATTCCTTCAAGGAAAATTGATTGCTTTAGATGCCTACATACAAAAACAGAAAGACAGCATATCAACAAACTCACAAGCCATTTTATGGAATTGGAAAAAGAAGAGCAGTCTAAGCCTCAACCCAGCAGAAGAAAAGAAATATCCAAAATTAAATCAGACATTAATAAAATTGAAAACAAAAAAAAATCATTTAGAAAATTAATGAAACAAGGAGTTGGCTTTTTGAAAAAAAAAATATATAAAATAGACAAACCTTTATCCAGACTAAGTAGAAACAGAAAAGTAAAATCAACAGTAACCTCAATCAGAAATGATAAAGGGGAAATAACAACTGATGCTACACAGATACTAGAGATTATCTCTGAATACTACAAGAAACTCTACACCCAGAAATATGACAATGTGATGGAAATGAAATATTTGGAATCACATCCCCTCCCTAGACTTAGCCAGGAAGAAATAGATCTCCTGAACACACTGATTTCAAGCACTGAGATCAAAGATACAATACAAACTCTTCCAACAAAAAAATGCCCTGGTCTGGATGTCTTCACACCAAAATTCTACCAAACTTTTGAAGAAGAGCTTATTCCATACTGCAGAAATTATTTTAAAAAATTGAGGAGGAAGGAGTCTTCCCCAACACATTCCTTGATGCAAACATCACCCTGATACCAAACCAGGAAAAGACCCAACTAAAAAGGAGAACTTCAGATCAATTTTTACTAATGAATATAGATGCCAAAATTCTCAACAAAATCCTATCCAATAGATTACAGTTTATCATCAAAAATGCCATACATCATGATCAAGCAGGTTTCATTCCAGGGGTGCAAGGCTGGATTAACATACACAAGTCCATAAACATTATTCACCATATCAACAGAAGTCAAAACAAAGATAATATGATCCTCTCAATAGATGAAGAAAAATCATTCAATAAAATCCATCATCCTTTTCTAATTAGAATACTGAAGAGTATAGGCATATGTGGCACATTTCTTAAACTGATTAAAGCCATCTGTGAAAAACCCACAGCTAATATCTTACTGAATGGAGTAAAATTGAAAGCTTTTCCACTTAGAACTGGAACCAGATGAGGTTGTCCTCTGTCATCATTGCAATTCAACATAGTCCTGGAAGTTTTAGCTAATACAATTAGGCAAGAGAAGGAAATACAGGGCATCGAAATGCGAGCAGAAGAGGTCAAACTTTCCCTCTTTGCTGATGGCATGATATTATATTTAGAGAAACCCAAAGTCAATCACAAGCCTCTTGGAAGTCATAAAAAAAATACAGTAATGTCTCAGGATATAAAATCAATGTCCACAAGTCAGTAGCTTTTGTATACGCCATAACAGCCAAGATGAGAGGCTAATGAAGGACACAACTTCCTTCACCATAGCTTCAAAGAAAATGAAATACCCAGGAATATACCTAACAAAAGAGGTGAAGGACCTCTATAAAGAAAGTTATAAAACCCTAAGAAAGAATATAGCAGTGGACATTAACAAATGGAAGAACATACCATGATCATGGCTGGAAAGAATCAACATTGTTAAAATGTCTATACTTCCCAAAGCAATCTACAAATTCAATGCCATCCCTATTAAAATATCAACATCGTTCTTACAAGACTTAGGAAAAAATGATTCTTCATTTTGTATAAAAAAAGAAAAAAACCCATATAGCTAAGGCAGTTCTTAGTAATAAAAACAAAGCTGGGGGCATCAACATACCAAATTTTAGGCTGTACTACAAGGCCATAGTGGTCAAGACAGCCTGGTACTGGCACAAAAATAGACAAATAGACATTTGGAATCAAATAGAGAACCAAGATATGAAACTAACATCTTACAACCACCTAATCTTTGAGAAACCAAACAGGAACATACACTGGGGGAAAGAATTCCTATTCAATAAATGGTGTTGGGAGAACTGGATATCCACCTGTAAAAGACTTAAACTGAACCTGCACCTTTCTCCACTCTCAAAAATTGATTCAAGATGGATTAAGGACTTAAATTTAAGGCATAAAACAATAAAAATCCTCAAAGAAAGCATAAGAAAAACACTGGAAGATATTGGCCTGGGGAAGACTTTTTGATGAAGACTTCCATGGCAATTGCAACAACAATAAAAATAAACAATTGGAAATTAATCAAACTGAAAAGCTTCTGTACAGCTAAGGAGACAACAACCAAAGCAAATAGACAACCTACACAATGGGAAAGGATATTTGCATATTTCCAATCAGACAAATGCTTGATAACTCGGATCTATAGAGAACTGAAATTAATCCACATGAAAAAAGCCAACAATCCCATATATCAGTGGGGAAAAGAGATGAATAGAATCTTCTCTAAAGAAAACAGACTAATGGCTAACAAACATGAAAAAATGTTCATCGTCCCTAATTATTAAAGAAACGCAAATCAAAACCACACTGAGATGTCATCTAAGCCCAGCGAAAATGGCCCACATCACATCACAAAACTTCAGAAGCTGGTGTAGATGTGGAGAGAAAGGAACACTTTTACACTGCTGGTGGGACTGCAATCTAATACAACCTTTTTGGAAGGAAGTATGGAGAAACCTCAAAGCACTCAAGCTAGATCTCCCATTTGATGCTGCAATACCACTACTGGGCATTTGCCCAGAAGGAAAAAAATCATTTTATCATAAGAACACTTGCACTAGATTATTTATTGAAGCTCAATTTACAATCGCCAAAATGCGGAAACAGCCTTAATGCCACCTAACACAGGAATGGATTAACAAACTGTGGTATGTGTATACCATGGAAAACTATTCAGATATTAAAAAACAGAGACTTTACAGCCTTTGTATTATCCTGGATGAAAGTGGAACACATTATTCTTAGTAAAACATCACAAGAATGGAGAAGCATAAATCCTATGTATTGCCTTTTGATATGAGGACAATTAATGAAAATTAATGACATGGTGGGGATGGGGAAAGGAGAGAGAAGAGAGGGAGAGGGGGAGAAGGAAGAGCAGAGAGAGGATAGAAGGCAGAGGGATGGGGTCTCAGTGTGTGACACACTTTTTGAGGGCAAGACACAATTGTAAGAGGGACTTTATCTAACAAATGCAATCAGTGTAACCTGGTTTCTTGTACTGACAATAAATCCCCAAAAATAAAAAATAAAAATAAAAATAAAAAAGAATTGCATCAAACCTACAAATTAGCATTTATATGGTATATTTTTCCATTTTTTACTTTTAACCTCTACACATAATATTTATGTTAAGTTTCTAGTAGACAGCATATAGTTGACCAATTTCTTTTATTAATTCTGACAATCTATTCTTTCATTTGTGTGTTTAGATTGCTTACATTTAATATAATTATTAATACATTTGAATTTAGGTCTACCATTTTTATCATTTCCTTTCTGCTTATTTCCTATGTTTTAAATTCCTCTGTTATCACTTTTTGGATTTCTTTTGAATTAAAAACACAAACAAACATCTATTCCATTTTAATTATTTATTGTGTTTTATCACCATGTATAATCTATTCAGTGGTTGTTCTAAGGTTACAATATAATATTTAACATTTAACCATTTTCTTAGAATCAATATTTTATTACTTTAAGTGTAATATAGGAAACCGATCACCATATAAGCCCTTCATCCTATCCCTTTTAGGATGTGTCTGTCTTATGTTATACACATTGGCAACCCTAACAAATAATGTTAAAAGGTTTTTTTTTTGTTCTATTGTTGGGGATTCATTGAGGGTACAATAAACCAGGTTACACTGATTGCATTTGTTAGGTAAAGTCCCTCTTGCAAGGTGTCTTGCCCACAAAAGGTGTGGCACACACCAAGGCCCCACTCCCTCCCTTCTTCCCTCTCTCTGCTCTTCCTTTCCCCACCCCTCCCTCCTTCTTTCTTTCTCTGCTCTCCCCTTCCCCCACCCCACCATGATCCTAATTGTCATTAATTGTCCTCTTATCAAAATCGAATACATAGGATTCTTGCTCTCCATTCTTGTGATGCTTTACTAAGAATAATGTCTTACACTTCCATCCAGGTTAACATGAAGGATGTAAAGTCTCCATTTTTTTTAAGGGCTGAATAGTATTCCATGGTATACATATACCACAGCTTGTTAATCAATTCCTGGGTTGGTGGGCATTTAGGCTGTTTCCACATTTTAGCGATTGTAAATTGAGCTGCAATAAACAGTCTAGTACAAATGTCTTTATGATAAAAGGTTTTTTTTTCTCTTCTGGGTAGATGCCCAGTAATGGGATTGCAGGATCAAATGGGAGGTCTAGCTTGAGTGCTTTGAGGTTTCTCCATACTTCCTTCTAGAAATATTGTACTAGTTTGCAGTCCCACCAGCAGTATAAAAGTGTTCCCTTCTCTCCACATTCACGCCAGCATCTGCAGTTTTGAGAATTTGTGATGTAGGCCATTCTCACTGGGGTTAGATGGTATCTCAGGGTGGTTTTGATTTGCGTTTATCTAATAGATACACATGATGAACATTTTTTCATGTTAGCCATTCATCCGTCTTCTTTAGAGAAGGTTCTATGCATGTCTCTTGCCTATTGATATATGGGATTATTGGCTTTTTTCATGTGGATTAATTTCAGTTCTCTATAGATCCTAGTTATAAAGTTTTTGTCTGATTCAAAATATGCAAATATCCTTTCCCATTGCATAGGTTGTCTACTTGCTTTGTTGTTATCTCCTTAAATGTATAGAAGCTTTTGAGTTTAATGAAGTCCCATTTGTTTATTTTTTTCTTTTTTTTTTTTTTGTTTTCTTTCTTTTTTTTTTTATTATAGATAAAAATATGCACCATAGATGTGGCCCAACCCATCATCCTCCCTCCACCCAAACCTCCCCCCTCCCTTCCCCTTCCTTGGTCCTTTCCTCATAGTCTTGAGGTATATTTGGGTTATAGCCTTCAAGTGAAAGCTATAGTTTAGCTTCATAGTAGGGCTGACTACATTGGATACTTTTTCTTCCATTCCTGGGATACTTTGCTAAGGAGAATATGTTCCAGCTCCATCCATGTAAACATGAAAGAGGTAAAGTCTCCATCTTTCTTTAAG
>CAUYPK010156082.1:0-24305 GCA_963574355.1 Loris lydekkerianus
CGGGCCCCAGACAATGCCCAAAGTTCTCCACAGTTTTGCTCAAGCTCTCCCCCAGTCAGCTCAACTGAGCGCCAAGTCCAAGAACACCAAAAAAGTTCACAGGTAAGGCCTTTCCAGTTTGCAGTCTCACTGCTGCTTGTAGTCACGGTTGCCGGCGTGATTAGGTCGATCGAACACACGCAGCCACTTGCCAGTTTTCCACTGTTTTTGTCCTCCTCCTGGGGTCCAGAAGTCCCTTGCTGGCTCCCTGTATCCTCAAAGGGATGATCATAGGCAGATTCCACCCGCCAGAGATGTCTGGAGTCTTGTCTCCCCAGACCCGCTGTGCCCAGTTGCAGGGAAGCTGTTACTCAGCCGCCATCTTTAATCCAATCTCCGGTTTCTTGGTATTCTTAAGTACTGTTGCATATTCCTGTATATTTTGAGGCAGACAGTTATGGACTATTTAGTGATTTTTTGTGTGTCTGTCACCTAAACCTGAATACACATATGAATAAAAGGCCCTTGGTTCTTCTTAATTTATTAACGATCCCGACATTTTCCATATAACTTTCCCATAAGAGTTACATGGAAAACTGGGTATGTTCATTTTTCATTCATTTAACACATACTTGTTTTGGTCCATTTTATACCAGGCAATGGGTTGATACTACTGTAAATGAAGGTAAAGCAAAGAAAAAAGGACAATAAACTAAGCCAATTCTTTTTTTTATTTTTATTTTTTTCTTCGTAATAGGGCTACCATAAAGCTTTGGCCAAACTAAAACTGAAAAAAAATACCGTGGATGACATTTCAGAGAGTCTGCGGCAAGGGGGAGGCAAGTTAAACTTTGATGAACTTCGACAAGATCTCAAAGGGTAAGAATCACACTTCCTGAGGCCCTGGGAAGTTCTTGCTTTCAAAGATAAGTTCTGGGTGATAAGGATTTCTCTGGCCTGAGTACTCACAGAAAGGTACGTTTGTTTTCAGAGTCAGGTACTCTGGCTTATGTTGTCAGAGGAGGAGGGCTCCCTCTCATGCAGCCATTTCTCCTTCCCTCCTGCAATTTGATGGTTTTGTGTACAAGGATGATTTCACTTTTATCCTCTCAATAATTTCAGGAAGGGCCATACTGATGCAGAGATTGAGGCAATATTCACCAAGTATGACCAAGATGGAGACCAAGAACTGACTGAACATGAGCACCAGCAGATGAGAGACGACTTGGAAAGAGAGAGGGTGGGTCCAGTTTAGGAGAACCTGGTTTGATTCAGTTCCCACAATGCACTGGCCACTCTGCAGAGTTGAGGGCTGCCAACAATCTCCTATACTCACCGCCCACCCTACCATTTCACTCAATTTATGCATTAGTTCTCAGGAATTACATCAAAAATGGATTGAGTTGTCATGATATAAAAAAGTCAAACTGAAGAGTGATGCAAAACAAAAGTCAAACTAATAGATTATGGGTGAAGCTAGAAGAATGTATTCTGTAAAAACTACATGTTCTTATTAAGATTTGGCTACATGTTCGGCCCTAAGATTTCCTGTAATCAATTTGAAAGAGAAGCCTGATTAATTGCATAGCTCACAAGGTGCATAAGAGTGAGAAAAAAAAATTATCAAGAGATACAAAAGTATTCTGGTTAGCTATTTAAGTTAACATTTAATAGTAAAATAAAATTAACAGGAGGAGACATCTAGAATGGTGGTTTCTAAATGGTGCTTCATAAAACAGTGAAGGTAGGGGATAAATGTCACCAGTCATGGTGAAACTTAAGCACAGAGGAGTAAAATTTTCGCAATGCTCTATTTAGTCATTCTGAGATTGTATCTTCCAACTTTGGAGCTATTAAAGTTTTATCTTTTATGAAAAGAAGGTGATACAGGTTGAGCATTCTTTTTTTTCTTTTGAGACAGTCTCAAGCTGTCACCCTGGGTAGAGTGCCGTGGCATCACAGCTCACAGCAATCTCCAACTCTTGGGCTTAAGTGATTCTCTTGCCTCAGCCTTCCAAGTAGCGGGGACTACAGGCAACTGCCACAAAACCTGGCTATTTTTTTTGTTTGTTTGTTTTTTGGTTGCAGATGTCATTGTTGCCGGGTTGAGCAGTCTTAACTCAAAAATCTAAAATCTAAAATAATTTGAAGACCAACATGACACTTGTAGGCCATGCTCAAAAGAAATGCTTATTAGAACAGTTTGGATTTATTAGAGCACTTGATTAGAGATATTGAAGAGGATTTATTGAGTTTATTAGAGCAGTTGATTAGAGATATTGAACTGGTAACTATAATTCAAAGATTCCACCACCCCCCCCCCCAAAAAAAAAAACAACCTGAAACACCTCTGGCCCAAAGCATTTCAAATAATGGATACTCAGCCTGTAATATACGTACTTCTTCATTGTACTTTTTCTTTATACTTCTTCATTGTATTTTTTCTTTATTTTGTGTGTGTGTGTGTGTGTGTGTGTGTGTGTGTGTGTGTGTGTGTGTTTGAGATTGCCCCAGGCTAGAGGACTATGGTATCATAGCTCACAGCCACCTCAAACTCCTGGGCTAAAGCTATCCTCTTGCCTCAGCCTCCTGAATAGCTGGGACTACCAGTGTAATTCAGCTAGTTTTTCTATTTGTAGCAAAGATGGGGTCTCGCTCTTGCTCAGGACGGTTTTGAACTCCTGAGCTCAAGAAATCCTCTCTCTTCGTCCTCCCAGAATGCTAGGATTACAAGTGTGAGCCACCTCGCCTGGCCTCTTTATTGTGCTTGTAGTTTTGTTTCTTGTTCAAAGAAAAAGTTAGTGACTTCTTGCTGGTTGTTAAAATCTGTTTTGAAAATTTGCCAATTCATGAAATTGAAAATTGCGGGAATCATAGTTGGGTGTTGTAGTGGGCGCCTGTAGTCCCAGCTACTTGTGAGGCTCAGGCAAGAGAATCACTTAAGCCAAGAGTTGGAGGTTGCTGTGAACTGTGATGCCACAGCACTATACTGAGGGCAACATAGTGAGACTATCTCCAAAAGAAAAAAGAAAATAAAAAGAAAATTGTGGGCATCCCAATCTGGTGCAAACCAGAAGGAAGTACTAGGTAAATGGCACACATCCTTTTCCTCCTTACTACGTCCTTGCTAAGCTTCCTTGGGGTCTCGGTGTTCCTGCTGCTTCCTCAACGCCCCCTGTTCTTCAGGAGGACCTGGACTTGGATCATAGCTCTTTACCGCGTCCCATGAGCAGCCGGAGTTTCCCCAGAAGCCTGGATGACTCTGAAGAGGATGATGATGAAGACAGTGGGCATATCTCCAGAAGGAGAGGAAGCATCTCCAGTGGGGTATCTTACGAAGAGTTTCAAGTGTAAGTATAATGAGTTGGCAGGATGTGGGCTGACTAAGGTGCAAATGAGGCCACGCATTTTCTCATTCCTCTCAATTCACTCCTTCCTTACTAAACATCGATTCTTTTTGATAACTTTTATTAGTGCTTTTTCTTTCTTTTATATAATGTGTTCACTACAGGAAAATTAGCAAATAAAGGTAAAAGAAAATATTAAAGTCTCCTCAAATCCTAGCAACCAAACATCCATTAATACCAATTAATATCTCCCTATGTCTCAAACTCCTGGCCTCAAATGATCCTCCCGCCTCAGCCTCCCAAAGTGCTAAGAATACAAGCATGAGCCACCATGCCCAGCCATGACCATTTTATTTATTATACTTTTAAATTCTAGAATTTCTCTTTGATTCTTTTTAATACTCTCTGTTCCTTTTTTGGTAGTTGGTGATATTCTGTGTTTGATGACCCCTTGTCGTCATACCTTTATTAATTTAACCATGGTTTCCTTTAGTTCTTTGAATATGTTTATAATAGCTACTTTGAAGTCTCTGCTAATTCTGGTGTCTGGGACCTCTCAAACCCAGTTGAGTTCTGTCGTCTGCTTTTTTTTCTCCTGTGTATGGGTCACATTTTCCTGTTTCTTTACGCCTCTCATATTTTGTTGAAAATTAGACATGTTAAATAATAGTATTGTAGCAACTTTGGATACTGATTCTCCTTCTTGCCCAATTCGTTCTTATTGCTCTTTGCTTGTTTACTTTTTAGTAAAGTTTCTTTCCGCACAGTGAAGCCTGTGTGTGATGTTGTTCCCTAGGAGGCATAGCTCTGGCATGAGCACAGTCATCCTGGGGGGGATGTGGTTCTAGCAGGGCTCCCATCATCTTTCCCTGATCGCTCCCAAACCTTCTAACCCTGTTGGTATTACACCCAGCTATTAGGTTCCTTTGTTGGCTGACCCTCAAATGCCTTGGTCTATAAATTGCTCCACAATCTGATCCAATTAAATTTGGGCCCCTTTGCAGGTGCAGTCTTTAACTGTTTTCTTAGCTTTCTCTTTCCCTGCTTTGCTCTGGTAGACTGCCTGGGAAGCAATTGATCTCATGACACTACCAGCCTCCTCCTAACTGCTTACCCCACTATCTTCATTGCTTTCAAGAGCATCCTTAGGATTAAATTTCCCCACACTTTATTCCAGATAAAGTCATTTCACTTGAGAAGAACTCTATAATCCTGTTACCTACTTCTTTCCCTGGGCCACACCTCTGTGTTACTGCTCCAGACGTGGAGCCAGGGATAATGGCCCACCACTCTCAGAGCAATAGCCCTGGTTTATGAACAAGGCATTGGGCTGGGATGCAGCCTCTGGTCTTCTCACCTTGCCCATCTTGCTATGGCAACTCCACCTTACATGTAGGGGCTGAGCGGAGGAGAGAGCCCCAGGCCTCTCACCTGCTCTTGCCTCTGCAACATGGAGCTGAGAGTGAGAGCACTGAGATGAGAAATGCCAGCAGCCTGACCCTCCCAAGACGGTATGGGCTGGGAGCAGGGAATGAAGGAGCCCTCTGTTCCTAGCTGCACCTACCTGGAAGGGTCACACCTACGTAGAGGGGTGCTGTCACAGTGAGCTGGGGACAGGAGAGAGGGCTCAAATAGGGTTCAGATGCCACAGACTCTCACTCTTCTGATGGAAATTTAGTAGATTTTCTTGAATAAGTGCCTTTTCACTTGCTGTATGCCCTTAAATTTTTTAGGGATTAAAATATTTAGTTTTTAAATTTTCTAACAGTTATAGTTTCACTCAAGAGAGAGTCTACCCTCCTGCTGCCTTTCCAGGCCTACCTCCAGTGTATAGGGTTCTTAAATATTGATATAACATTTTTCTTATTCAGAATAATGGGGTCATAAGTGAACAACATTAATATAATGTGAACATATTCCATTTCACAATATATTCTATAATATTCTGTCCCAATATAATATCTAGTGTCTCCTTAGAATTTCATTGTATAGAACAGTGTTTTTCAACCTTTTTTATCTCACAGCACACTTAAACCTGTAGTTACACTTATGTGGCACACTTAAATTATGTCAATTCACACACACAAAAAAAGAAAAAGAGTAAAAAGAGAATATGCTTGCTGTGCTTTGAACTTCTTTTCAAATAATTTAATTAATAATCTTTAAAAATTTTCTTGGCTCACCTAAGATCCTCTCATGACATGCCAGTGGAAAATCACCTGTTTAGATGCACAATGATTTATTTAAATAACCTTTTGATTCTTTGATATAGCCACTTTTCAGTGACCCACTATTAATAAGCAGCATTGTAGTAAGTATTCTTGTAGCCAAAGATTATACATTCTCAAAGAAAATTTCCTTTCATATTTTAGGAGACATTATCACCTGCACCCAGGCTGTGTGTGGTTCAGTGGTGTTATCATAGTTCATCATACCCTTGAATTCCTGGACTTAAGCGATCCTCCTGCCTCAGCTTCCTGTGTAGCTAGGACTATAGAGTTGCAGTACCAGGATTAGATATTGCTGGGTTGCCCAGGCTGGTCTTGAGCTCCTGGCCTCAAGTGATCCACCTGTCTCAGCCTTCCAAAGTGCTAAGATTATAGGCATAAGCCACAGTCTCAGCCTCCTTTAGAAAATGTTCTAAAAATGAAAAGTCTAAAAATGAAAGTGTACATTTTTAAGAGTTCTGTATAGGTGACTTGTTGGAACATTGGTCCAGTTAACGCTGCCACCAGCAGTGCTAAAAATTTATCTCTAGAGCTTGAAACCACGTAGAAAGTGTTTCAGATGATCATACTGCTTAAGAAAAAAAATATCCTAGCATTTCCACTTTAAAAGCCCTCTGGGCTGAGAAGACACTGAGAAGGGCTCTGCCCCTCTGCATTCTGCTTTCTGGCAGCCTGGTGAGGCGAGTGGACCGAATGGAGCACTCCATCGGCAGCATTGTATCCAAGATCGACGCCGTGATCGTGAAGCTGGAGATCATGGAACGGGCCAAACTGAAGAGAAGGGAGGTGCTGGGAAGGCTGCTGGAGGGAGTGGCCGAGGTAAAGGGTCCTGGGCACAGCTAGGGAACAAGGTGTTGCTCACTGATTGAAATATATGTCGTGACACTGTCTTCTGTTGGAATTAGTGTAGTAGAGTTAAAAAAAAAAAAAAAAAAAGTATGTGAACAGAAATTCATAATTGTTTCCATTTACTCTCATTTTTAGAATTTTTTTTCCTGAGCTAGAAACACTCTTTGTCTCTATAAAATATCAAGGTAGTCATATTTTGTACCCCTTACCTTGAGATGTCTGCCTTTCTCCATAACTGCAGACCACATGAGATAATCTGGAGATACTATATTCTTTTCTTTTTTCTTCTTTTTTTTTTTTTTTTTTTTTTTCTTTTAGAGACAGAGTCTCATTCTGTTGCCCTGGGTAGAATGTCCTGGCATCAGCCTAGCTCACAGGACTTCAAATTCCTGGGTTCAAGTGATCCTCCTGCTGCAGCCTCCCAATAGCTAGGACTATAGGCCTACACCACCATGCCCAGCTAATTTTTCTATTTTTAGTAGGGATAGGGTCTCACTCATACTCAGGCTTGTCTCAAACTTCTGAGCTCAAGCAGTCCACCCACGTCAGCATCTTAGAGTGCTAGGATTACAGGGGTGAGCCACCACACCCCATGTGAGGTCTTAACTTTTTTTTTTTTTTGAGACAGAGTCTCAAACTGTCACCCCGGGTAGAGTGCCGTGGAGTCATAGCTCACAGCAGCCTCAAACTCCTGATCCCTAGCAATTCTCTTGCCTCAGCCTCCCAAGTAGTTAGGACTATAGGCACCCACCACAACGCCCAGCTATTTTTTGGCCGGGGCTAAATTCGAACCTGCCAGCTCTGGTGTATGTGGCTGGCCCTCTAGCTGCCTGAGCTACAGGGGCCAAGCCAGGTCTTACTTTCTTAATACTTCACACACTAATGGCCCTGCCTTCAGTGGAGAGTAGAATTAAGTGAAAAATTACTCCAGTGACTTTGAGAATTGCCTAGAGTATAAATCTCCATTCTTCCCTAACTACAGATTATTTGGCCCCCGGATTTCCTAACACAGTTTCTAAGTAGAAGCGTGTGCATCGCCCACCTCCAACATCCTTGTTCCCTTTTCTCTTTTTAGGATGAAAGACTGGGTCGTGACAGTGAAATCCACAGGGAACAGATGGAACGGCTAGTGCGGGAGGAGTTGGAACGCTGGGAATCTGATGACGCCGCTTCCCAGATGAGCCACGGGTTAGGCACACCAGTAGGACTGAACGGTCAGCCTCGCCCCCGAAGCTCCCGGCCGTCTTCGTCACAGTCTACAGAAGGCATGGAAGGCGGAGGTGGAAATGGGAATTCTAATATCCATGTGTGATCCGTGTGTGTTAGTATGTGTGTTTCTAACAGGTGAGAGGGCAGCTGTCCTGAATTGCTGTTCACAAGAACACTATTTATACGCCGACCACCATGGCATACTGATGTGTGTGACCGATTGTTAATGTTCTGCACTTTAATTTATTTCGTGTAAAATTTACCCATGGATCAAAGACAACCTTTTTTTTTTCTTTTTCTCATCTAAAAAATCTAGGTGTAAATATTGAATACAGAAAAAGAAATCTTTGTAAAGTATATGGGGTGGTATGCCGGATGCTACCAGGACTGAATTTCCTCAGTTGACAATGAAGTAGCCTTTCAAAGCTAGAAGATAACTGTCACAGGCCTTCTAAGTCTCCTTTCCAGTCACAAAAATAAGCATTGTCACGTTCGCTCAGTGTGTGAAGGCATTCCTTTCCACACTGGCACAGTTCATGAGCTTCATACATAGCTTTCTTTAAGAAAGGAGACTTCTGTTTCAACTACCTTCCTGGGATAAACTTTTCTACATGATAAAATGGAAAAGAACTCTAAATCATAGAATGGGTGTGTGGTCATTATGCTAGAATTTGTATGAATGGTGACGATACTAAGTACTATTCATTTTTTTTATTTTATCTAATGTCTCTGGGATTAACTGTTATCACTTAAGTTTTACATTATTTTTCTCTAGTTTGAAATGAGAAAACTACCAAAAATCAATTATATCAAGGCACAGTTTGGTTTCATATAAAGATTGTCTTTCCCATGTGGCTCCCCTCGTTTGCAACTGAATTTAATAGTATAATCTATTGTCGTAAGACCAACAAGTTTTTAGTATGCCCTGGAGGTTTTAACTCAACAAACATGTTCATTGTAAATAAAATTTTAAGAAAATTTTGAAACTCATAGTTTTGGTCTTATATTGCTTTAAGAGTGTAATACTCAAGTATTCTTGATCCTGTATGTCAGAACTAGAATTTATAATCCACATGGAGCTCAATTTAATAAAAGGGAGCTTTTAGTATTGAAAGTTCATTCAGTATCAAAAGGTATCACCTTAAGTTTTAGTTAACAGTGGCTGTTTTCATTAGGAGAGGTCTCAACAAATTTATGGAGGAGAATCTATTTATCAATAAAAATAAAAATTTTATTTTACAAAAGCGTTAAGTATGGTACTTTTTTTGAGGGCTAATAGGATAAATGAGAGAACGTGGTGCTGGTGAGTAATTCTCACTTGGAGAACTAATATAAAAGAGTCCTGTTTTTTCATACTATATTTTAAATTCACAACTTGTTTATTTAGTTGGTAGATTATGTCAGTCAAACCTTTAATGAAAGCATGAGCAAACAGGCCTTTCTCAGTTAGCGTCTATAAAAGTGAAATGTATTTGGTTTCTTGAACAATTATTCCTCACGGCTTCATCTCTATCTTGACTTTTCTTTTGAATATGCTACATAAAGTTCTTTATTACTACATCCTAACATGTGCTTCCCAGGGATATTGAGTGTACATATTTAGGTATGCATTCCATGTTGTTACTTGTAAACAAACTTCAATTTGAAGGGCAGCTATTATGTAGTATCCGTATGTATTGACCAGGTGCCATCAATCAATTATGGTCACGGGAAAGTCTTTTTATAATACTTATTATGATGTTATTTTTCATTTCACTTGTAAAATGTTGTAGAATTCTTTCTTCTTTAGTCATAAAGAATTCCTCCCTGATCCCATCCCTATCATCTTCCCCTGTGAGTGGGTATTATTAAGAAGATGTTTCATATGCAAGTCTTTCTCGGCAATCAAGAATCTTATTAATGTGTAGTATTGAGTTCTTTACTTGTTAATAAAGACTTGATGTAATAGCAGATGTAAGAGTTGTCTGTTTCCTAAGTAGGAGCAATTGGGTGGTTTGCATCTTATCATGAGATTAATGATAAGTTAATCCTTCTATTTCCAAAAACAATATAATTGACACATTTCCATGTTTATTCTGGCAAATATGCATTTCAGGTAACTAATGAGCCTTTAAACACCAGGCTGTCATATATGTCTTATTTTCTGTTCCCCTCAGAAGTAGACCCTGAGACAAGGATTCCACAGCAGGTGTTTTGTTCAGGAGGTGTCGGCAATAGGGATGGCAGATGGGGGAGACAGGGAAGAGAGGCGTCACTGAAGTGTTGTCAAACTAGCTAACTGTGTAGGCTGTTGAAGCCTCATTACTGTGGTGAAACTCTGGAAAACAGTATAGAATACACCAGTTCAGACTCCATCCCACCTGAGTGGCTGGGCCTTCAGAATGGTAATAGTAGAACCTCCATAGTTGACTATCTCGCTACACTGACCGCCTCCTTCAGTTGACCTAATTGTCATAGACTGGACATGCACCACCTGTACGTATCAGTACAGTAGGCCTAGTTCCTTATGTTGACCACCTCTGTATGTTGGCCAGTTTGTTATAGTCCCTTTTAGTGGTCAACTTACAGAGTTTCTACTGTACTTCCATAGCACTTCCAAAAGACAGTAGCCCTGGCTGGCTTCTGAGCAAGCCTGTAGGCAGAGACGCAGACCCTAGTAGTTGGAAATCAATGGGCATACACTGAAGGGCTGTGGCACGAAGGATGTGGGCACAACTTACAATCACACTTGGTTCAATGGCAAGGGATCCTATTCCCTTAGAATACAAAGCAAACAGTGCCTCTGGAATTGTACCATGTGATGACCCTGCATGTAGGCTGCTCATAAAACAGGGAGAAGTTTAAAGTACAGGGAAAACAGCACTAGGCTGATATTCTGGGACATAAAAGCTAGCATTTCCACTACAACCAGGAGAAGGCGGTATGGTACCTAGCACAGTGATGTGCTCAGTAACAACCTGGGAATCAGCAGAAAGGAAGGGAATTCTTAATGATCTCAAATTTGAAAGATAAATATACAGTACTGATATTGCCATATAATAATTAAAAATGTACTGTTCTGTAAGTAGTTGTTCATATATACCATAGTATATATCAAAATTGGGATCATATTGTTTGTACAGTTTTGTATACTGCTTTTCTCACTTTTTTTTTTGAGACAAAATTTCACTTTGTCCCAGTGCCCTGGAGTCACAGCTCACAGCAACCTCAGACTCTGACTCAAGCAATCCTCTTGTCTCAGCCTCCCAAGTAGCTGGGACTACAGGAATCCACCACAGCACCCAGCTATTTTTAGAGATGGGTCTCACTCAAGCTCAGGCTAGTCTTGAACTCATGAGCTCAGGTGATCCACTAGCCTTGGCCTCCCAGAGTGCTGGGATTACAGGTGTGGTCCTCCATGCCTTACCCATTAGTTTTTTTTTGTTGTTGTTTTGTTTTTTGAGACAGAGTCTCACTCCATCCCCCTGGGTAGAGTGCCATGGTGTCATCATATCTCAGAGCAACCTCAAACTCTTGGATTCAAGAGTAGCTGGGACTACAGACACTCACCACAATGCCCAACTAGTTTTTCTATTTTCAGTAGAGACAGGGTCTCAGAACTCCTGAGCTCAAGCAGTCCTCCTGCCTCAGCCTCCCGGAGTGTTAGGATTATAGGTGTGAGCCACCTCGCCCAGCTTCACTTCAGATTATAACATAAACATGCCATAAAATTCTGATTTTAATAATGGCTACAAAGTGAATTTGTATAATTAGTATTATATATGAATATGTCTGATTTATGCCAGTATATATGAGTTCACAATAAGTTATAAATTTATAATTCATATGAATTAACCAAAACATATATAACTTATTCCCTGTAGTTAGACATTTAGATTGTTCTAGCTTTTCATTATTATCTGTAATCCTGTGACTAATGTATTATTTTTTATTTTTTTCATATATCTAATTATTTCTTTCACATATCTAATTTTTTATGTAATTCTTTATGGGAAGATATCTGGAATAATAAATTGTGAAAAAATTTTCCAGGACTTTTATACTGATTCATATAAAAACCGAAATTAACTGAGTACCCATCTTTTCTCTGCTACCACAGTAAATTTTTTTTACAAATTTATTTATTTTTATTTGAATGTAAAGAAAACTATGCACAAAAAGGAAAAAATTGCTGAATTTCAGGGGTTGCCACAAAAAACAGGATTTCTTAGAGCAGTGGTTCTCAACCTGTGGGTCACGACCCACAGGAACTATACTAAAGGGCCATGGCATTAGGAAGGTTGAGAACCACTGTTAGCACCGGCCCCATATGCCAAGGGTGGTGGAGTCAAAACCAACCCTGGCCAAAATTAAAAAAAAAAAAAAAAGAGAGAGAGACAACCACTGTTAGAGCTTCTTTTAGATTTTAAAAAGAAAGAAACATACTCAAAACTTCAAGAGGCAGGTATTTTTTTCAGTAGATATAAGTTTTAAGATAGTAAAAGATAGCCAACATTTTTATATAAAAATCACAGAATACCACTGATCTTTAGAAGGGAAAAATAGCCTTTGATGGAAAAAGATTAACATTTTCCAATTCAATAAGTAAAAATAGCATCAATTATATAATTCTTTAAGGTTTCCTTTTTTTTTTTTTCACATCAAACATTTTCATTGAGAAGTTGACATGGGCATTCATCCAGTTTATGGTGGATGATCTCAGAAGCTTTCTTGTGTATAAGAAACAGAACTACAGGCCTTTTTGTATAAGTTCTTGTACATCTTGTCCATGCTATTCTCAAAGGTGAGATTTTCCCCTATACCAGGCTGCCCTGTTGGACCAGTATTCGCTGTTATCCAAGTGAGGAGTACCGCATGGCCGCTGAAATGAGCTATATTCAGGATCACTATCATAGGCAGAGTCTCTGTATAAATGACTTCTTTTCAGGTCCAGTTCATTGTCTTTCTCTAGGTCTCTCTCATCCCGATCATGGATCTCATCGCAGTTTGAAGGTGAACACCAATCAGAATGAAACCTTTCCCTGAGAGAAGCTCTATTCAACACAGGGCTTAAAGAACGCTTCAGCATTGGTGAGGGTGCTGAATGGACTAGTAAGTTCCTTGCTGAATGTTGGGACTTGCTGTAGGCTCTTGGGGTCAAATATTCATCACATCTTTCCAAAGAATCATCGAAGTCTCTCCCATGGGGTGTCCTGATAACCTTATAATCCTTGGGGCAGCAGCAGCCTAGACAAGAATGATCACTGTGCATCCTTAACCATCCGTCTCTTCCACAGTCTCTGCCAGAAGATCCAAACAAAGTATCAGCCCTGGGACTTGGGGGATCAACATGTCTAATCACAAATGGAGGCTTATCTGTTTCTTTTTTGAATTCATAGGGTCCCAGATTTAAATGGGCCAGCAGCCACCTGGTGTCTTCAGATAGCTCACACATTGTCTTTTAGTGTAGGGAGATGGAGAGTGTGATTTTGAAGAAATTGTAAGCTGTACGTAGTTTTTTGCATTTACACAATATTTGCTTCTCTCGGGTGACTTGGATTTTTTCTTTTATGATCTTGATGATCTGCTTAGCAGTCTGCCATGTGATTTTTCAACTGAAGCAGAATGGTAAGTAAATTTATCCTGAGTGCAGCGCTTCCTTGAACTTACCAGACATTCAGTAATAACTGAAGTTGTAGAAAATTCCAGCTTTGGAGCAATTCCTTGAAGGCCAGAAGTCCTCCTCATGGTAACCTGGCGGTTTGAATCAAGGTGTCCAGAAATTTGGTTCGGACCCGGGAACATGAAATCGCGTGTATTTTCATCATATGTAGAAAGTGTTGCCCTCACTGTTGGAACTAGCTGTATCAACTGGAACACTGCTGTATCATAGTCAAGCTGTGCAACCACATTTCCAGGGTCTTCTGCATCAGGGAAAACCTTTTCAAACACCATTCTGGCATTGAAGATCAGTGGCTGGGACACATTGTGTCTTTTTGTACTGGCCAAACACACAGATGCTAAGATAGATGTCCTCCTTGTATTTCAGCACCACTCCTGGACAGGTTACCTCATCTCTAAAAATTGCCAGCGTTGTGCTGGGCACCTATAGTTCCTGCTACTTGGGAGGCTAAGGCAAGAGAATTGCTTGAGGTCAAGAGTTTCAGGGTGCTGTGAGCTGTGACACCATGGCACTCCTCCAAGGGCAACAAGGTAAGAGTAGAGTGGATCTTCAGCACCAGGGCGCATTGCAGCGCCTTCACCTTCGGCATCCACGCTGGGACCCCCGACCACGGGCCCAAGTGGAATGGAGAGAGATGCGGCTCAGGGTGGGGACCGGGAGGAGAGGAGGTGCTGGTGGCAGCGGCAGCTGTGGCCCCCAGGCCGGGGCCCACTGTCCAGCCTGGGTCCTGCCCGAGCAGCAGCCAAGGTTTCCATTTTTTCATGTGAATGATTTTTTTTTCCTTCTCTTATGACCTACTGATTCTGATACTGACAAAAAATTTTAATACTGTTTAAAAGGATTAATTGCCCCTTATCACAAAAAGTAAGTAGTAAGGTGGCAAGGGCATTTCATAGAAATGGTATCCACTCGAGCTGTTCTGCACCCAGAGATGGAAAAACTGAATATAAAGCACATTTCAATATGAGTCTGCCAAACGGATCTAGCATGGGGAATATTTGGTCACCCAAGAAAATGGAAGGAGCTATCTTGAAAACGTAAGTAATGTTCTATTTATAAAGTAATAATAGAAAACTATCAAGTAGCTTGGACAACAAAAAGAGCTTTGAGAAATGCAAAATTCATTAAGCAATGGAGGAAATAACCAAAAAAATACAAATGCCCATGAACACAACCTTCCTAATTGCTGTGTTGTTACAAATGGAACAAAGGGGTCAACGACCCACAGGTTGAGAACCGCTGAGGGTTGTATGGAACAGACATAGAGTTAATGCTGTTAATACAAGTTCTATTATTTATCTTGATCAGTCTCTTAGTTTATCAAACAAATCTTAACACACTATTGAATTGAACATGAAGTTGCATATGTAGAAAAAGCAAACTAGCCAGGTACAGTGGCTCACACCTATAATCTTAGCATTCTGGGAGGGTAAGGCGGGTGGATCGCTTGAAGGTCAGAAGTTCGAGACCAACCTGAGCAGTAACAATACCCTGTCTATATTAAAAATAGAAAAACTAGCCAGACGTTTGAGGTTGCTGTGAGCTATGATGATGCCAGGGCACCCTACCCAGGGCAACAGAGTGAGATTTTGTCTCAAAGAAAAAAAAAAAAGAGAGACAACAACCGTAAGAAACACATAAGAAATGAAACTTTCTACTACTTTATTTTTTTTTTTTTCTTTTTTTGAGACAGAGTCTCAAGCTGTCACCCTGGGTAGAGTGTCGTGGCATCACAAGTCACAGCAACCTCAAACTCTTGGGCTTAAGTGATACTCTTGCCTCAGGCTCCCAAGTAGCTGGGACTACAGGCACCGGCTACAACGCCCAGCTATTTTTTGGTTGCTGTTGTCGTCATTGTTTAGCAGGTCCAGGCTGGGTTTGAACCCGCGGCCCTCAGTGTATGTGGCCGACACCCTGCCGACTGAGCTGTGGGCACCACCTATGTTTGTATTTCTTTTTCTTATTCCAATCTGTCCTTTAAATGAACAAAACATACTTGATTTCCACTAGATTAAAAAATAAGATATTAAAGGCTTGCAAAACCTTTAAGTTCAAAACTTTATTTATTTTAACTTTAAGTTCAAAATAAAAATGTTTTCATCAAGATCATATATTTTATCATGAAATCCCCCCCAAAAATCTGCCCAAAGTCTTTATGTAAAGCAAAGCAGTTTCTTGATCAATAATTCCTTTTTATCATTAAGATTTCTAATATAACATCTTCTATGGAAATTGTGCCACAAGTTTCTCACATCAACCCCAATTAATGTTTTAGGCAATTTTATCTTCTCCACCACTATTATATTTTCTCCTTCTGCCATTTCCCCCAAAGGGGAGCATTCTGATAATTTTGAATATGCGGGAAAATAAAGACCCTATCAGGAGCGTCCAGCCCACAGCCTGCAGGCCACACGTGGATTATGTGAGGACTGTCTTGCTTATCTGTGGCAGTGGATATGATGAAAATCATGCAGGACTCTTGTTTTGCTCATCAGCTTTTATTAGTGTTTGTGTATTTAATGTGCAGCCCAAGACAACTCTTTTTCTAGTGTGGTGCAGAGAAGCCAAAATGTTGGACACCCCAAATGGATTTATACTACAAATTGTATTTCTCAACGATGCTATGCTATTAAGATGTGTTTTGTCTGCAGTATGTAGCTCTGGTAAGTTATAGTGAAGACTGTGTAGTATTTTCTAGTGTGTAACCACCACATTTTATTATCCATTGCTATAGTGAATAGTTGGCGTTAATTGCTCTATGTTGAGAGTCTTTGTACAGATGAATTCCCTGCTCGATTTCTCAGCTCCTCAGAATACAATGAGAATTGAAGTGCTGAACAGTACATACCTTGACCTAGAACTGCAGGTTGCCCTCCAGAATGACTGCAGCAGCCTGTGATCCAGCTATGTGCATGAGAACACCAGTTTTAGCCATACCCCGCCCTGCCTTGGTACCATCCAGTCTCTCATCTTCAATGACATGGTTTTAAACTGAGACTTCATTTGATTTTGTGTTTCTCTGATTCCTAGCAAGGTTGAACATCCATTCCTTCACACAGTTGTTAGACATTTGGGTTTCTCATCTTGTACTTTGCCCATTCAAACCCTTAAAAAAAAAACTCACAATTTGATCTAATGGGAAACAAGTATGTTTTTGTTCATTCTGTTTTTCCTTTAGGTCAAGGTCTCATTTGTTGATCTGTCTAAGTTCCTTATATGATTTATGTATAAAGACATCAGTGTTGGATTCTGTTAATGTCTCTCATCCGTCAGATCAACTTTGCCAGTGTTGCTGTCATTTGTATATAGTAAAATTCATCAATTTTTTTGCCTCACTGTGTTTTGGGGGTCTCAAAGAGACTGTCATAAGGTCACAAAAGCTTTATATATCAAACTTACGGTTATATCTTTCACATTTAATCCATCTGAAGAATACATTAGTAGGCTCGGCGCCTGTGGCTCAAGCGGCTAAGGCACCAGCCACATACACCTAAGCTGGCAGGTTCAAATCCAACCCGGGTCCGCCAAACAACAATGATGTCTGCAACCAAAAGATAGCCGGGCGTTATGGCAGGCGCCTGTAGTCCCAGCTACTCGGGAGACAGAGGCAGGAGAATCGCTTGATCCCAGGAGTTGGGAGGTTGCTGTGAGCTGTGATGCCACAGCACTCTACCCAGGGTGACAGCTTGAGGCTCTGTCTCAAAAAAATAAAAAAACGAATACATTTGTGTAAAGCCCGTGATATTTTCTTTGTATGAAGAGCCAACTTTGTGAACACTTATTATAATATTCAATTATTGAAGTCATTTTTCCAGAGTCCCTGATGTACTTCAGATTTGTAGATTTACACAATACATAATACGGGTCTATTTGGGAGTCTTCGTCCTTTTCTATCAATCTCTGGCTATTCCTACACAACTTTCATTACTGTGTCTTTGTGGTGTATCTTCATATGTGGTAAGATAAACCCCTTTCTGGGGTTTGTTGTTTGTTTTACAAAATCAATTAATTGTGATTAATTGATTTTGTAAAACAAAATTTGTGATTAAACCTTTGTGAAACAAAGGTTCACAATTATTTTTGTGAACCTTTGTTTCCCCATATAAATGTTAAAAAGTTTCCTGAGGGGAAAAAAGAGAAAAAAGTCCCAATGAAACTTAATTAGAATTGTGTTGAATTTATTGGTTTGGGAAGAACTGACATCCTTAGAATATCAAAAACACGATAATGGGCTCGGCGCCCAGACTTGCTAGTTAGAGCACTGGCCACTTACACAGGGGCTGACGGGTGCAAAACCGGCCTGGGCCTGCTAAACAACAATGACAACTGCAAAAAAAAGAATAGCCCAGCATTGTGGCAGGTGCCTGTAGTCCCAGCTCTTGGGAGGCTGAGGCAAGAGAATTGCTTAAGCCCAAGAGTTTGGGGTTGCTGTGAGCTGTGACACCATGGCAGCTCACCGAGTGAGACTCTGTCTCAAAAAAAAAAAAAAAAAAAGATAATGCTTCCTTTATTTAGATCTTCCTTCATATCCTTTAAGAGTTCCTTCAAGGATAAATTTTATCCTTTAAGAGTTTCTCAAAAAATTTCTTAAAGATCTTATGCATTCTTTAATATAAATGCTTTTACTGTTATTATTATAGTTTTACTACTATTTTGTTTTTACTGATGTTATGAACAAAATCTGTTGGTTAAGGTCAGCACCTGTGGCTCAAAGGACTAGGGCTCCAGCCCCATATACTGGAGATACTGGGTTCAAAACCAGCCCCTGCCAAAAAACTGGAAAAACAAAACAAAACAAAATCTGTTGGTTACTGTAAAGGGAAATTACTTTTTTATGAATTAATTTTACATTCAGTGTACTTTTTGAACTTCCTTCCTAGCTGTGACCAGGTGCTGAGTCTCGGCTTTTCTCTGTAGGTCATCACCTCGTCTGTATGGACAGTGCTGAGTTGGAAAGCAGCCCTCACAGTCACTTCTTGCTGTTTCTGGTCTTTTTTTAAACAGGTTTTACAACATCACCCGAGCCGGGCTTGAACTTTCAGCCTCAGTCGATTCTTTGATCATGCTCAGCTGTTTCTGGTCTATCCAGGAACGTGTTTTAGTTTATATTTCTCTGAAAGAGATAAGAGATGTGGACTTAGGTTCAGGTAGTTTACTAGGGAGGTGATATCAGAAAGCTGGAGTAAGAACTGTGACACAGAAAAGGAGGCGACGCCAGTGGACAGACGTGCTGATGTCACCTCTGCAGCAGCAGGGACATAGTCCCCCTCCGAGAGCATGACAGATGTCTCTCCTAACTCCACCTGATGAACAGAAGGCCGGGCGCATTTGACCCCTGGCCCGATCCCCATCAGGAGTTCCTGGGGTGTTAACCCCTGTACCTTCAGGCTGCCCTTCACATAGCTGAGCTCTGTCATCTGTGGAGGGGACCTCAGAGCAGGCAAGTCGAGAGGTGCCGGCCACAGGTGGAAAGCTGTCATCGTGATCAGAGTTCATCCAGAACCACCAGTGACAGCTGCAACCAAAACTGACAGCACAGAGCGGAGGCACCAAACACATCTGCTTCAGTCCACCCCTTGCCCTACTCAGATCTGCTGTGCCCACCGTAAGTCCAATCTGGACTTTTTTTTTTTTTTTTGAGACAGAGCCTCAAGCTGTTGCCCAGGGTAGAGTGCCATAGCATCACAGCTCACAGCAACCTCCAACTCCTGGGCTTAAGCAATTTTCCTGCCTCAGCCTCCCAAGTAGCTGGGACTACAGGCACCTGCCCAATGCCCAGCTGTTTTTTGGTTGCAGCCATCATTGTTGTTTGGCAGGCCCAGGCTGGATTCGAACCTGCCAGCTCAGGTATATGTGGCTGGTGCCTTAGCTGCTTGAGCCAAAGGCGCGGAGCACACTCTGGACTATTTGAGGGAGAAGGCAGCTGTAATCATCAGAAAACACAACACAGGAGGGGTAACTAGAACAAGCTCGTCCCCATTGCTGCTGGTGGGCCATAATTACTACTTTTTATTTATTTATTTATTTTTATTTTATTTTTTTTTTTGAGACAGAGTCTCACTTTGTCACCCTTGGTAGAGTGCCATGGTGTCCTAGCTCAGAGCAACCCTGAACTCTTGGGCCCAAACGATTCTCCTGCCTCAGCCTCCTGAGTAGCTGGGACTACAGGCACCCGCCACAATGCCCGGCTATTTTTAGAGATGGGGTCTCCCTCTTGCTCAAGCTGGTCTCAAAGTCTGGAGGCAATCCACCCATCTCAACCTCCCAGAGTGCTGGGATTACAGGCGTGAGTCCCTTCCCCACTACTTTGTATTTCTCTCCTCTCCTTCCTTCCTAGAGTTCCCTCATTTTTGGTGTTCTGTGAAAAAGTCATATATGCAAAGTGACCCCAAGTACTGAAGGAGCAGGGAAACCAAAGAATGAGGCAGACAAATCCACTCTGTTTGTATAGGGTGATTTATTGGGGGACTACAGACAGAAGCATGGCCTCGAGCAGCTGCGAGACACGTAGGTCTCCCCACCGCACCCCCCAGCCCAGGGCTTGCATCTGGGGCACAGTGCACGTGCTGGGGGGAGTGTGTAAGTGGCTGGGCGATGCCGTTGATGTCACAGAGCACCAGTATCAAGGGTGGCTTTGGAGGAAAGGGGAAACTTACAGTGAATAGATTTTCCAGCATTAAGAATACTCCATCAACTAGACATTTTGGAGGCATTCCCAGACTCAGAATTATTCAGGCAGATTAGCACTGAAAAGTGAAGTCACTCTTGTCCCCAAACTCCATCCCTGGAATGCAGCTCTTATAATCTCACCCACCCACCTCTTCTGCAGTGGCCCCTGAGCCTTTAGAGGTGGGCCTCTGGTGCCAGGCATTAAATGAATTTACTTCCCAGCTATAAGAAAAGGCTGCAACAGCAATAATGTGTATAAACAACAAGGGCAAGACCAAGAATGAATGAATAACAGCTTTTGCCACCACAAACTACAGAATTAAACCAAAAGAAAGCCATTGGCAGAAAAAGGTGGGATCAGACATCATTATCTGGCTATGCATGTCCTGCTGAGCTAGAGTTATCTGGAAAGCAGCTGTTGTACATGTCACCAGTCATCTCCTTACCTGAGTGATACCCACCGAGGCAGACCAGAGGTATTGGGAAAAGGTAACAAACCACCAGCCCCTAGGCATCCTTGCAAACCATGCTCTTGGCATAATGCCGAGCCTGTGCAAAAGGAGGTTCATCCTTCCTTTCCCAGGGCAGAGCAGCAAGGGGAGCAGAGACTATGGATGGAAATACAAGCATGAGATGGGTACTTGGCAGGGCAGCTCCTCCCCATGGAGCAGAATGACTGTGATAGCTTTGTCCCTGTTAGTTAGGACATAGGCAGCCTGAGGATCATGCGCTGGGGGTGCAGATCAAACATGTTGCCCAAGGGTGAAGGTGCTGGATTATCTGTAAAGTTACAGGGGAACAGAAGACCATGCAAACAGCCAACCAAAGTCTCCTTAAAAAGCGGCAGTGCTCCAGAATAGTGACATGGAAAGCATTTTGGCCCAGCCTCCAACATTATCAACAGAGGCCTCTCTGACTGGCCAGGGGGTTCCTCACTGTCTGCCAAGAAATACCCTGTCTCCCATCCAAGTGTCACCACTCCTCCTTCAAGATCTTGGAGAGGCCTAAATGACATTTGCCCTGGGCCTTTGATCAGCTCCAGCAGGAATGTCCCTGGCTAGACATGTTTTACAGCAGCATGAGCAGGTCCTCCTTGACAGTGCTTCCAAGTCGGGGACACAGGGCCAGCTCCGGGATTGGTTTCAACCAAATTAAAGTTCTGTAATGGCTTGAGGCAAAACTTTCGCCTACAGATGCAAGGTGTTGGATTATAACTGCTCACAGTTGCACCTTCAAAATGTCACTTTTCAATCAACCCTGCCACTTGGGAATTACATGGCAAATGAAACCTCCAATCTATGTCACTTTTATATGGCCAATCTTGCACATCACAGACATTGAAATGGGTACCTTGGTTGCTGTCAGTGTATGGAGGGTGGCCACACATGACACTGAGTTACTCCAAGCCCTTACTGGTGGCTGCTTGGTTTGCCTTTTTGCAAGGGAAGGCCTGCAACAATCTTGAGACAGCCTCTGTGTTATTACACACTTTTGTCCCAGGCTTACTGGCTGTGGTCTGTCTGCCAGTCACTCACGGGGCAGCTGTCCTGGAGGTGGCCTCACTGCATGCGGCATGTGGTGGGGACGCAGGCAGGAGCACACAAGGCAGTCTTACGGTGGCCACTAGATCTGCACTGTGGCAGGCCAGCCTGCTCCCTTTGCTATCTGCCAGCCCACTCGTGCACTGTGATGCCCGCTACATTTATGTACCAAATTTGCTTGCTCATATGATTGTGAAGAAGCTGATATTCTACATTTTGCTAGGGTATTAGCCTTCAGGTAATCGGGCGGAGGGGGGCAGCATGAATCTGACCAGTGTGGGCTGAAGCATAACACACAATTAGGCTTTCAGTGGGTTCTGATCACCTCTCCCAAATGTTTTTCCACGTTTCAGCTCCCCATGTGGGATTTTAAGCACATGCCAGTCATCTCAGACCCTTTGGGCAAGTCCAGTCGTAGACCCAAAAAGTTCCCAAACTGTCTGTAGAGAACTGTAGAGCTTACGGGTGCAAAGCAACTGAGCAGTCAGAGCTCTCTCCACTGACCACTCTGCCGCATTCCCATCTCAAACCCGACTGTACCTTCTGCAGATGGGGAGCAGCTGCCTCTGTACACGTGGGTCACCTCAGATTGACCCATCTGGGTACCAAGTTGTTTTGGGGGGTGAGGGCTGTGCCTTCATGCCCCATTGGAGATATTTTGTGGGGGCTCCACAATACACAATAGGAACAGCAGAGGTCCCACACCGTACTGGCCCCAAGGTCAGGATGCAATTCATTCCCCAAAGGACTTGTGGAGAGAGCACCTACATTGTTGCCAGTGCGTTATAACGTGGAGGCCTGGGTAATAGCTGAGGCAGGCCTGGAGACCAACCCTTCTTCTTTTCTTTTTTTTTTTTTCTTGAGACATAGTCTCAAACTGTCACCCTTGGTAGAGTGCCATGGCATCATAGCTCATAGCAACCTCCAACTCTTGGGCTCAAGCAATCCTCTTGCCTCAGTTTTCTATTTTTAGTAGAGATAGGGGTCTCGCTTTTTGCTCAGGCTGCTCTTGAACTTGTGAGCTCAAACAATTCACCCCTCAGCCTCCCATTACAACCCTTCTTCTATCCAGCCTTGTAGGCAGACTTGCTTTATCATCACCAGCAAAGCAGACATTATGGGTTCCCTTTGCTGCAAGGCCTCGCATACTTGCAGGACTTGCTGTTTAGTGGGAAAATAGCAGGTTTCAGTGCTTTTCCATGGCAGAGACCAGAATCCCTGGAGAAAATGCTTTCCCATGCTAGACTTATCAGAGAGCCCACTGGTCACATTTAAAGACATTGATATCCTGGGAAGGCAGAAACCTAAGGCTTGTGTCTGGGATGTTAATATTTTGGCTTTTTAAAATGCATTATTTTTGGCTGGGTACAGTGGCCCAAGATTGTAATCCCAGAACTTTGGGAGTCCAAGGTGGGTGGATTGCCTCGGGACTTTGAGATCAACCTGAGCAAGAGACCCCATCTCTAAAAAATAGCCAGACGTTTGTGGGTGGCACCTGTAGTCCCAGCTACTTGGGAGGCTGAGGCAAGAGGATCACTTGAGCCCAAGAATTTAAGGTTGCTGTGCGCTATGATGCTGCCGCACTCTACTGAGAGCCACAAAGTGAGACTGTCTTAAATAATACATATCTATAAGTGCGTTCTTTTGTTCTTTATCCCAGCACCAACTACATTTCCTTTTTTCTAGTTGGTATAGGAGATGCCAACATTGATCTAAATGGGAATAAAAGCCCTGTAATATCCCAACAGACACAGGAAATTTTAAAACTGTGTAACTGTTTTGGGTGTGGGAAATTGTTGCATTTTGTCAATGACTGCCCTGTGATGAGGTGCATCTCACCGTACCAGGTGACCCCTAGGAACCGGACAGCTGGCCTGGGCCTTGTATCTTTTGTGGGCTGGTGGCCCCTGTTCTGGAATGGACAGAGGTGTTAACTACAGCAATGAGGAGTCATCAGAGGCCAGCACAGAGTTATCAATGTGATGGGACTGTTTAATAGCAGATGGTGGACAGAAGGTTCCATCTCTAGCATTCGTTCCTTGATGAACAGTGGGGCTATGTAGATAACCCTGGGCAACACTCAGAGTGTCCAGGGCGGGCTGTTTTAAGTAAAGTGAATTGGCAAAGAGACGCTGTAAGAAGGCTGTAGTCTCAGCTACTCGGAGGCTGAGGCAAGAGAATCACCTAAGCCCAGGAGCTAGAGGTTACTGTGAGCTGTGTGACCACAGCACCCTACCAAGGGGGACAAAGTGAAACTCTGTCTCTAAAAAAAAAAAAAAAAAAAGGCGTTAGCTCAATCTAACAGCACGAATTAAGGTGCATTCTGTCCGGGTCTTCTGAAGCTAGAGATTTTGCTTGTTTTTTTTGGACTCCCATAGAGTGAGATCTACATGGGGTCTCGCCACTCCCAACTACTCATAAGTAGAAGTGGCCCTGGCTGCACCCCTAGTCCCTAAGCTAAGGAGGAGCCCACCCCTGGAATGCAGAGATTGGGGGCCTTCTGTGTGATGTTTCTTCAGCTCCTTCTCTCTGGTGGGGAACTAGGAGAGGTCTAAACTACTGACCAAGTGTCAAGTTTTTTGAAGGCTCAGCAGTACTGCACTGAGGTGCCAGTCCCTTCCTTACCCCCTGCTCAAATCAGATCACACCCGTTTGTTTCCTAGTGATTCTAACTGGCCCTATTGATCTTTCCATTTTACTCTGGCAGACTTTGTCCCTTTGTCCTCCGCCCCCCCCTGGGGCGTGGGTGGCTGTGGGCGCTGTCCTGTTGAGGCGCGGCGGGGGGGGGGGGGGGGGGGGGGGGGGGGGGCCGCGGGGGGGG
>CAUYPK010156083.1:0-34182 GCA_963574355.1 Loris lydekkerianus
TAAAATTATTGCTTTCATTGGTTTTGGGCATATTCCCATTATTTGAATTGGTGGATTATATTTTTTTTTTTTTTTTTTTTTTTTTTTTTTTTTTGAGACAGTTTCACTTTGTCACCCTTGGTAGAGTACCATTGCGTCCTAGCTCACAGCAACCTCAAACTCCTGGGCTCAAGTGATTCCCTTGCCTCAGCCTTCCAAGAAGCTGGAACTACAGGAGCTCTCCACAACTCCTAGTTATTTTTTTAGAGACAGGGTCTTTCTCTTGGTCAGACTGGTCTTGAAATCCTGAGCTCAAGCAATCCACCCACCTTGGCCTCCCAGAGTGCTAGGATTATAGGCGTGAGCCACCTTGCCTGGCCTGGTATGGTAATTCTAAGTTTTATTTTTTGAGAGACTATTTTACCATTTCTCACAATACCTATAACATTCCCACAAGTAATGCACAAGGATTCCAACTTCTCCATCCACACAAACGTATATTTTCTGGGTTGTTTTTTAATAATAGTCATTCTAATAAATGTAAAGTGGTATTTCATTGTGGTTCTGATTTTCATTTCCCTAATGATTAGTGAAGTTGGGCTTCCTTTTATATACTTATTAGTCATTTGTGTATCTTCATTGGAGAAGTGTCCCTTTAGGTCCTGTTGTCATCTTTAAATCAGGTTGTTTTGTTGTAGGAGTTATTTATATCTTCTGGCTGTTAATCTCTTATTATTCATATGATTTGAAAATATTTTATCTCATGCTGTAGATGGCCTTTCCACTCCACTGTCTCTTGGTGCAAAAGAAGTTTTTAATTTTAGTGGAGTCCAATTTATGTATTCTTTTTTTACCTGAAAGATGTCTTTTAATATTGGCTTTACATGGCTAAAACTTTCAGAGAGCAGAGCTCAGATTAAACATGGTTGTGGTGGATTTTTATTCTTTTCAATCTATAACAGTGCAAAAAGAACAAAGGCTTGGGTTTTGTAATTTCCAAAACTGCACTAACTGAATTATGTACTTTTAATGATTCCACTCTATGCCCAGCCTTGAAATTTTTCCTCTTGGCAATCAGAGCTACAAGTCTCCCCTCATCCTCTTTCTTCTGGATGCTCTACTGTCTCACTGGGAGGCCCCAGCAGGGAATCAGATGAAAGATCTTTCTTACTTGCAGGTGACAGTAACTTTAATCATCTCAAGCAAAGAAACAATTTTCAATGGAGGAAAAAAAAGTAAATCCTTCTCAGAATTCATTAGCTTGTATAACTGAAAAGGCCAATGAGGGGTATCCTGGCTCCAGGTTCTTTAAACAATGAAATCGTTCTGCTCTTTTCTGGGTGGGCTTCATTTGCATATAACACTTCTCTTCATGATGACACAATCGTGTCCATGCCTCTTGAATTACTTCTTACCTTCTTCCCTGCTCCTGGCAAAAGATAGATTCTCTTTTCCTTGTAGATACAAGAAACGTTTTTATATACTCTGTTGTACTAAAACTGACCCAAGATCTGAGAAAACATCAGTGTGTGACCCAAAGTGCTTTCTTTGTTGGGCCAACTTGTCTTCTGATGAAAAACTATAATCAATATTGATGTTTATGATACTGTGGTTTTCTTTCTTCCCCTAATTAATTTGCTTCAACTCACAGAAGGAGAAACTACTTGAGCGAATGTTATGCCATTCCGGGGCTTCATAACATCCCCATGCTCACAGGGTACAGGGGACAGTGGGCTGAGAGCACTGGAAAGAAAAAGCCATCTTGTTTGTAGATCCAACATTTAGGTGTACTGCCTCATGTAGTTTCACTAATCACCAAATTCTTCCTGTTTTATAAAAATATGAACACCAGCTAAACTGAAGAATTGGGTAGATTTGAGTATACGTGTCCACAATAAAAGGAGAAAAGCAGTGATTATAAGAAAAACATATCTTTCTGTTTTCTGACACCATCCACACAAACAGAGCAAAGAGAAGATAGAAGACCATTTGGGGCTTAAAAATGTCTGAGAGAGATGCTGGGACATATGAACCAATGATCTAGCAACAGAACTGCTACTTCTTTGAAGCACAATTTCGAGGCTCCTTGACAAAGCTTGAAAGTTGAATGCTTTTCTCTTTCCTCCTAGAAATGCCAGGTTCAAATTTTACTCCTGTACAGTGAGTTCTTTACTTTCCACATATTCTCCAGGCAATGGGTTTAAACTGCAGCACGCTCCTCCCTCGGGGTCTCTGCACTCGTCCCCTCCACTTCGAATGCTCCTTCCCCAGAGAGCTGCTGCTCACTCTCCTCTTCATTAATTCTCTGCTCAGCTGTCACCTCCCTCTACCTAAAATAGCCTCCTGCTACCCCACCACTTCCTTTCTACTCTCTTTCATAACACTCGTCCCTGGCTGACATTTTACACCATAACTATTTTTATCAGTCTTCCCCACAAGAATGTAAGCATTACCCGGGCAAAGATGGTGTTCTGGTCCCGGCTGTGTCTCCAACCCATAGAACACCAGCTGGGACAGTAAAGTGCTCAATCAATGGTATACAATGAACAGATCTTCACTTTTGTGTATCTCCATTGTGATACACAAAAAGACAGCATTGTGCCCATGTAGGGCACACTTCTGCGGGGGTGAACCAACCATGGCAAATCTTAGAATTAATTTTCCATCCAGTAAACCAAATGGTGTCATTTTGCTTTCAAAGGTAAGGGGGGTGTGAAATTCTGAAGCATTTTATAAACATGTCAATGATGAAATCACCCATTTGAAGATTCCAAAACTCTTCTTAATTTTTTTTTTTTTAGATAGGGGGTCTTGCTGTGTTATCTAGGCTGAACGCAGGTGATCCTCCCTTTCTGTAACTGGGACTATAGGCATGTGCCCCTGTGCCCAGCCCCAAAGCTCTCATAAGGGAGAGATCTATATCTTATAAGACAACATAGCAAATCAAATTTAAAACTTTTAAATGGTATCTTGAAAAAAAGACCTTTGGTTTCTTTTTCTAGACTTTTGCTCTATAGGTAATAACATATATCGATTTGCTTTTCATTCTTTGTATCTCAATTTGGATATAATTTCCCTCTTAAAAGCTTCCCCAGTGCCCCCTCAGATTGGGGTTCTATGCCTCTCCCTGTGTGCTCCAGGGGCCTCTAAACCAGTGGTTCTCAACCTTCCTAATGCTACGACCCTTTAATATAGTTCCTGTGGATCACAACACACAAGTTGAGAACCGCTGCTCTAAACTGATGCTACCAAAGCTTTAACACCTGTATTTTAATTGTTTATTTGTCTATATATCCCTGACCCCATCTCTCACCCCCATCCCACCCCATTCCCCAAAACCCTCCTTTCCCCACATTTTACAGGGCTTCCCCTTATTGGTGGCTTTGCTTTCTATGGGTTCAATTACCCACAGTCAGGTTCTTTCAGAAAAAAAATGGGTGAGTATAGTACAATAAGATATTTTGAGAGAGGGACCACATTCACATCACTTTTATTATGATATATTATACTTGTTTTATTTTATTGTTAGTTATTTTTAATCTCATACTGTGCCTAATTTATAAATTAAGCTTAATGCTATGCATGAATATATAGGAATGAACATAGTTGATAAAGGGTTTGGTACCATCTTGGGCTGTATCCCTTGCAGATATGGGGAGGCTACTGCACAAGCTTCAGGACAGATGAATCCATATCTACCTTATTGACCATTTTACAATGAGCAGCTGGCAGTGTCCAGCACACAGGCGTGAATAAATATGTGTTAAATCAATTAATGATACATGTTCTATTTACGAACAAGCACACACAAATCACTGTTTAAAGTTGAAATTTTGCAATGCATAGATTTCCGATAAACAATAAAAATGACCCTGTGACTTTTTAGGCACAACCTCATTCTGGGTGCCTGTACTTTGGTAATTATGACTGTTCCATTCTGGAAAACCATCACAGCTCCTTCTTCTTTACTGCATTTTTGTCCATAGATACTCTTTTTTGTTTTTAATGGAGTACTACACTAGTGAACGCATATGCCAAAACTAAATTTACAATGCAGTTAAGGGAGATGGGAACATTCTTGAGGCCCTGGATAACTCACATTTCATACTCAGGGAAAGAGAAATTAAATGAAACTGAAGAGGCTCGGTGCCTATAGCTCAGTGGCTAGGGCATCAGCCACATGCATCGGAGCTGGCGTACTCAAATCCAGCCCCAGCCTGCCAAACAACAATGACAATTACAACCAAAAAACAGCTGGGTATTGTGGTGGGCACCTGTAGTCCCAGCTACTTGGAAGGCTGAGGCAAGAGAATCGTTTAAGCCTGAGAGTTGGAGGATCTGTGATGCCATAGCACTCTACCGAGGGTGACATAATAAGACTCTGTCTCAAAAAATAAAAAATAAATGAAACTGAAGAAACTATGAAACCACAGCTCAAAAGTACTATGATAATTGGCAATCACCACCACTGCAAATATCAGCAAGTCAATCCCTGCAGATAAGACTTCAACAAGGTAATTTTCAGGTTAGATATAATTTTCACCTTTATAATTCTTCCCCTTGTCTTTCCCATTCAGGAAGCATATTAAAGGCAAGTGAAGAAAAATTGAATTCTTATAGGAGTAATCCTGAGTCTTCATTAATTTATACAGATATATAAATCATTCACAAATGGCATTTCTATTATTAGTAACAGCAGATTGTTTTGCACTGAAACCTCACAGTTGATCACAACATGAGAGGTTCAGGTCTGGAGTGGTGGCTCTCTACATTTTTTGACTGGGGACAACTCAAGCAGTCAAAAGGTCCTCTGATCCATATATTTCCACCCAATTCCACTTTCCAATTTCAAAGAAAACCCTTCAATGGTAACAAAGATTGCTAATATAAAATTTTGACAATATTAATTAAATCAAGATTTTGACAATATTAGTTAACTCAACTGAAAAGAATGACCAACACAAGAAAAAAAAAATCTGTGACATTCTAATAACAAAGATAAGTCCCAAATATAATGGGAAGTTTAACTTTCTCTGTGTGCACACACAAGGGGAGCTTTGTAATGTTAAGTGTTGCCAGACAGCAAGCTATCTTAGTGAAATACTCAACAAACTCTAGAATTCTCTAGTGGAACACTCAACAAACTCAGCAAAAAAAACAAACAAAAAACCCCCATATACCTTATTTTAGAACTTTTAGTAAACTCATTTATTAGCAAGTAGGGCATTGTATGTCAGGAACTCTAGCCTAAGAAGGACCACATATTTTTAAATTTATTTACTGAATCCCCATCTCATGGATCCTTTCGACCTTAAGTGGACCATGGAGTATACCTCGGGCAACATTGCAGTGAACAGTTACCTAAGCTCTTACTCATTTTCGCTGCCAGGACATACAGATATTGCTACCTGCTTGTGAAAAGGATGTAAAAAATGAGGATAGACCCCTGAGGACCTTATAGTCCGGTAGGTGCTTGATAAATGTTTAGAGAG
Organism: Loris lydekkerianus; assembly: GCA_963574355.1. NCBI lineage: Eukaryota > Metazoa > Chordata > Mammalia > Primates > Lorisidae > Loris > Loris lydekkerianus. The sequence continues at coordinate 5,472 of CAUYPK010156083.1, forward strand.
ATCAAATTTTAGAGACCACAGCAATGTATATGACTAGAATGAAAACACTCTTGGGCCGTGTTGAGAAAAAAAATGCAATCCTGACACCATGGTCTCAAGATTTGTTTGACTTTATCTAATGCCCAGGTGACCTTTATCAGCAAGGCCCCATTAGCACATGCAAGATAAATTGCAGTGAGAATAGTCTGTGGCAATAAAGCTGGAGCAAGGTCTGGGCTTCTAGTTTATTTGGCTGCCAGTGTGGATAAGCATGAATCATAATTCTATAATATGCTCATGGCTCAGGGATATGTGCATCGGTTGACAAGTCAAGAGCAACCATACAACACTGCACCCATGAGAGCTGATGCAGTCTTTTCAATCTTTTATGCCTGTGACAAATATAGCTGCTATAAAAGAAAATCAGATGCAGTGAATAATTCACAGTGTGCTTGCTTTTGTTGGGGGGAAATCTGGAGTTATAGCATTCTAAACGAGCAATAGACAGACGTGGGGCTGATGTGGATTTTCTGGTCACTTAGTTGAGCTACTAAAAGATGCAGGGGGTTGTGGTGCATTTTCTCCTTACCCTTTCCTTTGTTATTGCCTTCCTTTTTATTTTTCCTGAAAGCTGTTCCACCTGTGCACTTGACTTTGATACCTATAACTTTATTCGTTTTCAGTGAGCTTTGAAGTTTGGGAAGCCAGGGAATGGGGGTGGGACAAGATGAATGGTGTATTAATGATGTTGTTGTTGTTTTTTTTTTAATTTTCTGTATCTTTTGATGTTTTAACATTCTGGGGACTTTACAGACCTAGACAGAGATCACCCCTCGCAGGGCTAGTTAATTCCTAAAGATGACAACTTGCTTACAAGCGTGCCTTTCATAGGAACACCAACCAATCTCAAGCCCATATCCCCCAAGCACCTTCTTACCTAACTCTATCACACAAATATCATCAATATTTCCCCTGCCCTAAATCATCTCAGGGCCAGGTATCAAGCAACTAGAGATCACCCACATAGTTCAAAGCCCCCTAAAATCCCAACTACCCAATCCTGAACTGCCCGCTCTGCCCTGCCCTCACTTTCCTACACAAAAAAGGCTCCAGCCTACTCTTCCCCCTCAGTCCTTTCTGTCTCACAGCAGAACCAAGTGCTCACCCCGTGTCCCTGCATGTGTGGTATTCTGCCTCCTCTTGGGAAACATAAGCAATGATTCTTATTTCAATAGCATTGGCTTCTTTGTATGGCCACTCAGTCACCTCCATGAGTTAAATTCCCACAGGTACAAATGAGACATGAAGCTTTTATAGCCGTTTTTAGGGATCTGATAGTTTGGCTTCAGATCTGGCTCAGAGACCACCTACTTTCACAAAAGCATCATCCGTGACTGTAACACATTGCCCAGGATGGGAACCAGGCATTCTCTCTGCACGGCTTCCTGTCGCCTACGTGACATAATGATTGATAGGAAAGTCAGCATCCTCCTTGTTGGCTTTCTATAGCCACACCAAAGCCCAGAAAATGTGTGTGTGTGACCCACTGAAGAAAATAACAATGTAGATCTGTAAAGGAAGGAAAAAAGTGGAGCCCTGGTCCTCTGATTCCTCACACGGAGACACCAGAGTCACAGCACAGATGATGATAACAGCATTTATTACTGAGTGCCTGGCTCTGAGCTCAGAGTTTTTCAGGCATCATTTCAGTAAACCCTCACAACAAGGTAAGTGGTATTATTATCCCACTTTAGAGATAACAAGTTAGAGGTGAAAGATGCTGCTCCAAGGTCACATCTCTGGTGATTGCTGTCCTGAGACTTGACAGACCAGGTTGAAATCCATGGCTCATGCTCTGACATCTGCCCCGTGCCATCTGTCTAAGCAAAAGGGGGCTGCTTCTCCCCCACAATGCAGAATTCAAGAGTACAGTTCCCTTTGTGAATGAAATATCAGTTCGAAAACCTCAACCCCAGTTGGCGGGTCTAGTTGGCTGGTAGACGGCACCATGTTGCCTTCTAAAGCAAGCATTGTGGGTAGGTTTTCAGAATCAGGACCAGCTCAAGGCATGAAATAGGCAACACTTTCAGTTTCTGGTGGTTGCTTTTCCTGGAATTCAGTGTCTTCACCACCTCCACAGACGGCCCACGTCACTCTACTCCCAACACTTTCCTCTGTGGTCTGGGCCTTAGGTCCCGAATTACTGCTTTGTATTACTAATCCCATCAGAATTCTCATTCCCTCTTTTTTTGAAATCAGTTAAGGGCTCTGGATTCAAATATAGACCTAGCTTCTAATTCCTGTTGTACATCTTTTACCTGTATGAACTTTAGCCCCTAATTTCCTCATTGGTAAGACTGCCATGGTAACGCTGACTTTCTCAGTTCTTTTGTAAGAATAAAAATGACATACTTTATGTGCCATGATCAATCCTTAACACATAATCGGTGCTCTATCGTGACAGTTCAGTCTTCAGGGGTATTTCCCCAATTTTCATGTATGCTATTCACAAAAAAGTCAGCATTTTTACATCATAGGCATACTCCACAAATATATCTGATAAATCAGCCATGAATGCTGTCACTGGCCTAGCACATTGGCTGGGAATTTAAAAGACACATAAGTAAATTCTGTTAAAAATAAACAGTAGAATAAAGTAAGCAATTGATCTAATAAAGAGAACGCAATCTATTATTTTGCCAAATGTTTGGAGCTCTCAAAACATAAAATGTTAGAAAGATAATTTTAAATAAGTTCAGCAGGGAAAAAAGAATAAGTCAAGCATCATACGACAAATGTCCTCATCTCCGCCCTGCCCCTTATTAGCCTATGACCTTGGATATGTCACTTGACCTCTGTGAATGTCAATTTCCTCCTCCGTGAAATGAGTGTTGGACCAGACTATCCCTAGAAGTCTTCCAGTTGTACCATTCTCTGAGTCAACAACTGCTCTATTATCCCTCCCCTTGTTCTCCAGAGGATTGTTGCCACAATAATTAGTGTTGCCCTGGAGTAACATCACGTCCCAGAGTCCAGTCATGCACAGGAATGCCAGGCACTGTGACTGTGAATTCTAATCCCTCTTTGGTCATGCCATCGTTGAATGACCTTGGGCAGGGCACCTAATTTCAGTTAACTGCCTCAGACACTTCACCAGTCAAAAACTTCCAGGGACTTACTACGTAGATTTCCAACTCCTTAGTCTACAGGCTGCCCTCCAAGTGCCTTTACAACACTGAAGTGGGACCACCCATGACAAACCACGAAACTACGATTTTCCCTGAATAATTCTCACTTGTAGTTGTGTTTTCACCTTCTTCCTATTCAAACCACAAACATTTCAAGAGAGGTCAAATATAAGGGAAAACTTAAAAAGATGAAAAATCTGTGGCAAACTCAAGGCTAAGGAGAAGAACTGATACACATTGTCTAATAGAGCCCTCATGATTTCATTAGGTAGAAACAAAGAGGAGAAACCGAGGAAAATCAATGCCAACTTTCAGCAAATATTTTTGCGTAGGGCTTGGCACTATAATCCTTGATCTAAATTGAATAGAAATGTTATTTAATGAAGAAGAAGAAGAAGAAAGTAAAAACAGCTGCCATTTATTGTGCACATACTATGTTAGGCATATGCTAAGCACTTTGCATGATATGTTCATTAGAATGCTTTCAACTACAAGCTAGAGTACCTAACTAAAAATAGCTTAGACTCAGTGCCTATAGCTCAGTGGCTAGGATGCCAGCCACATACCCTGGAGCTGGTGGGTTCAAATCCAGCCCGGGGCCTGCCAAACAACAATGACAACTACAACCAAAAAGTAGTTGGGGATTATGGTGGATGCGTGCAGTCCCAGCTACTTGGGAGGCTAAAGCAAGAAAATCGCTTAATTCCTTGATTGAAATTAGGTAGAGCTGGAGGTTGCTGTGAGCTGTGAGGTCACAGCATTATAGGGGTGCTATTGTTATAGGGGTTTCCCATCCACATAACAATTGGTGGAGGAGGGGCTGGCCCCAGTTGATTGGTTGATTGGGTTGATTGGTTGATTGGGAAGTGTAACGTGTTACACTGTGTTACTCTGGTATTCTCGGTGTATGGGCAACGTCTTGCCTTGTGGTGGCATAATAGCTACAAGGATTCCAGGTGACACACAACCATTTCAACATCTAGCAATGCACACTTCCCAAACGTCTCTTTCTATTGGTTAGGAAACTTTACCCAAAAGGTTCCTACAAATTTCTCCTCACATCTCCTCGTTCAGGATTCAATCAAATACCCACACCAACCCAGTTGAGGACAAGGGAAATGAGATTGCCTTTATCCTCTTAGACCAATCATTCACCCCTGGTTCATCTTCCTTGAACACATGGATTAATGATGATCACCCCACACATATGAAACTGAGCTCTGCTGGCAAAGATGAGGCTGGCCTGGGAAATGGCATCTGGACCGGTAGCCAGCAGGGTCAGCTATGTATATATTTTACTTTCATAAATATCCTCTAAGCTACTATTGTCTTCGTTTTGTAGATGAGAAAACCAAAGGTCAAAAATTCACTGCCCATGGTTACACAGCTAGAAATTGGGAAGTTCTGTATCTTCACCACCACACTTACAGGGTGTGTAAGAAACATTAGAGAGTTCAGTAAAAAAAAAAAAAAAAAAAAAAAAGGGTACCCTCTCAGACACCACCCTAAGAGATTCTGATTCAATAGTCTAGGAGAAGAGCCCTCATTCTTCATTTTCCACAAATGATAGTAGTCAATTTGGATACAAGTAGTCTATGAACCACACAGACAGAAAGGTTATATTAGCTGTTTCTTCTTTAATAAAGATGCTTTTGCTTAAAAAAAAGAGCTTTTTGCTTTTAAAAAAAGTCCAAGTTACAGTATAATAAGCACCCATAATCTTCACCTAGATTCACCAATTGCCGACATTTTGCCATATTTGTTTCCTTGGTCTCATTACACATCTGTGTTTTTTGCTGTTCCATTCACATTGGTTGACCAGGATATTGACACTTCACCTTCAAACACTTCAGCCTATGTCCCCTAATGACAAGGGCATTCTCCTGCTATCCTAATTTCTGTGCTTCATACAGTTAACATTAATTTAATATCACCTAATACAGAATTCAAGAAAAATTTGCCAATTGACCCCCCAAATGAGCATTTCTTAAAAAATTCAGAATCCTATAAAGGTACGTGTACTATAGTGGTATCATGTCTGATACTTTTCTATTTCCATCTTTTTTTCCACATTTATTAGTTGTCATTCTTTTGTAAACAAGAGCTTTCCCTTTCTCTTCATTATCATGGTTACTTCTTCAGTTGCTCAGATTGACTCGGATGTGTCCATTGGAAGCCCCTATGATCTGATTCCTTCATCATTTTGTTCTTGAGCATTTCCTTACTTTCTGGCTTGTGGGATTTACGCTCACCTTGCACTTTTAGTTCTTATAAACAGCAATTTCTCCAAGGAGCCATGTTTCTTTTTAATAAAGAAGGATACTTAGAAACCAAGATCTGGCTGCTAATGCTCATTGTTAATGGGATGCCTGTGTTTCTAGACCCTGTCACTGCACAGAGCTAATATATTTTTTCAAGAAATCATGAGTTCATATTGACACCTCCTATTCAAATCTAGTATCACAGAAAAATTGTCTTCTCTTCACCCATTTTATATTTTATCTTCTCTTGCCATGAGACTGTTCTTTTCCTAAAAGTTTAAAATATCTTCTCATTTGCTTTGTGCATCAATATGCCCAAAATAATCTTAGTATTGCTTACCTATACCACCACAAAAAACTAAGTAAAATTACATATTTCTTTAAAGTTCTTTATATTCATAAAATATATCCTATGATGATATATTAAACATTTATTTGAATTAATTCTATTTTCTATGTAGACATGCAATTTGATATGCAGTTGGGTTTTTTCATTTGTTTGTTTTCAATTTCTTTCTTTTTTTCTTTTCATTTTTTTTGAGACTGAGCACCATGGCCTCAGCTAGCTCACAGCAACTTCAAACTCTTGGGCTCAACAATTTTCCTGCCTTAGACTCCCCACCCCCATGCCTTGCTAATATTTCTATTTTTAGTAGACTCAGGGTCTTACTTTGCTCAGCTGGTCTTGAACTCCTGAGCTCGAGCAATCCTCCTGCCTTGGTCTCCCAGAATGTTAGGATTACAGGCATGAGGCATCATACCTGGCCTCTATATTTAATTTCAATATGTGACCTTTTTTTTCTTTTGATTTAATTTTGTATTTTTGAATATGTATCATTTTCACATGGCTCAAAAGTCAAAACTATGCAAAGGTAAACTCCAAGAAATCATATTCCTATTCTTATTCTTTTTACTCTCTGATTACCTCAACTTTCTTAGGCAGCTATTTTTTTTTATGAGCATATATTCTAGATATGTTTGTGTTTGCAAATATAATCGAATACATTTCTCTCTTTTATTATCGTTATATATTTTGGTATTTAAGAAGGTTTATTTTTTACTACAATGGTTACCTTTTTACTAATACTTGATTTTGTCGTAACAGTCGTAATCCTGTTTTTTCCTTACAGAGACTTCGACGATTGGTCTGTACCTTTAAATGTATATTCTAAGCCCTGCTTATGGACAATGGTCTTATTTTAATTTCCCTTTTCCCTTCAGTGTTTCCAGTCGTGTTATTTCTAATTTATCAGAATGTTTATTTATATGCTATTCTTTCATCTTTCTTCCTGTTTTTGTTTAAGTCTTAGACCTTCAATTATCTATAATCAGCACTCACCATCAGTGATTTTGCTGAAATTCCCAGTCATTTCCTGGTGGAATACATTCATTGTCCATTAAATTTCTCAGGATGGGATCATGATTACATATGTTCTGACTTTTGGCATGTTTACAACTGTCCATAGCCTCGATATTTGAAGGGCAGTTGCGCTAGACAACGCAGCCTTGTTTTTAAAAGTGGGAATGGAAATCATTCAAGTAATCAACAATCAAGGATTGGTATATAAGTAATTATTTTCAGTTAAATAAGCAACTCTATACAGCCAATGTACATGCCAAAACCACTGTGGGAAAACAGAAAATCATTACATAACCCTGCAAGGGTCAACTTTGTATTTATAAAGCAGAAGGATGCTATAAGTGTGTGTGCATGTGTACTTAGCAAAACGTGGGTTGGCTATACGTTAAAAAGTTACCAGTGATTTTCTCTGGTTAATAGAATTGTTGGTGATCTTTAGCTTCTTTTTGTGGTTTTATGAATTTTTGAATTATAGCACTTGTGGGATCTGAGGAACATGATTTTTTTTTTTTTTTTTTTTTTTTTACATAAAGCAAGACAAAGATCTAAACTTTATTTCAGTGTGTTGGCTTTAATCAATCACAAGACAGGGTGTACCAAGCAAAGAGCAGCATGATCTAATTAGCAAGCCTAGGACAGCGTAAGCTGGTCTCAGCGCCCTGCCCGTGCTAGGTGCTCGATCACCCAATGTTTGCTGGCGATGAAAAAACTAAAATGAGTCAGTTCTAAGGAAAGTCCTTGTGGGCAGTAGAATTAACTTTGTGGAGTTAAGCTCCTGCCTCCAGGGTTGAAAGGAAGACAAAATGAAGTAGTGTGTATGTAAACAACCTGTCACTTCATCCAGGCAGAAGGTAAGCTATTAGCACCTCGGTCTCAAAACTAATAAGACTGATTCAGTTTGATTTATTCTGAAGAATATAAAAACAATAGGAATGGATGGCCAGTTAAAGGAGCCTGAGGCTGCCTATAAGAGTCTTATAGAAAAACATGAAGGGGAGAAGAGAAAGATGGGGGGAGAGACAGAAGGAGCAGGGAGAGAAGGAGGGAGAAAAAGAGAGAGAGTGGGAGGACAGGATAGAAAGTGTTTACAGCCTGTCATTAGAACCTGTAATGCTTAGGGCTTCAGCTTGTATGCAAGTAAAGAGAGGCAATCTGTGTCTCTTTAAATGAACTGTGCTATTGTTACAAAAAAAAAAAAAAAAAAGAGTTCAGAGAAGTACAGTATAGGGTGGCGCCTATGGCTCCAAGGAGTAGGGTGCCGGCCCCCATGTACCGGAGGTGGTGGGTTCAAACCCAGCCCCAGCCAAAAACTGCAAAAAAGAAGAAGTACAGTATATAATATACACCTGCTTCTTTAAATGGTCATTATAAGATAGTGAACTAATCACTGGGATTCCAACAGCTGCCCCCAGAATGGGGCTGATCGCAGAGTGGATAGATTAGAATTTTAATGGAAAATATCAAGGCCTAGAACTTTTTAATTGTTTTTTGCAGTTTTTGGCTGGGGCTGGGTTTGAACCCACCACCTCCGGCATATGGGGCCAGCGCCTTACTCCTTTGAGCCACAGGTGCTGCCTGCTTAGAACTTTTTTAAAAAACATCTTTTCAGGCGGCTCCTGTGGCTCAGGAACAGGGTGCCGGCCTCACATACTGAGGGTGGCGGGTTCAAACCCAGCCCTGGCCAAACTGCAACAAAAAAATAGCCGGGCGTTATGGCGGGTGCCTGTAGTCCCAGCTACTCGGGAGGCTGAGGCAAGAGAATCGCCTAAACCCAGGAGTTGGAGGTTGCTGTGAGCTGTGATGCCAGGGCACTTTACCAAGGTGATAAACTGAGACTATCTCTTAAAAAAAAAAAAATCTCTTCAAGTGGTTATGATGAGCAGCATGATTTAAGAACTGCTGGTCTATACGGACAACGACTGTCTATCCCCCCTGTTGGGACAGTCATAGTGTCATTATGACTAGCACCCCTGCTCCTACAGAATCTCTCTGCAGGGATGTAAACTGCATTCTTTCTTACCTAGCCCTTGTTTCCTCCGATGGCGGTGGTTATGTAACTCACTCCCATGGGGATAACCTGCTACCCTTACTTCCATTCCACAACCAGACACGACTCAGAGAGAGACTACCACTTGAAATGAAATGCCCGTGAAACTGCAGACCCATAGAGTTTCCCTGTGTCAGAATCTGCTGAGTGGAGAAGACAAAGTGAGGGAAAGACGATGGGCAACCCAGGGGATCGCAAAGGCAGATGCTTCTGCTCCGTCACTCTTTGGCCCAAGTCAATCGAGAGACCCAAACAAACATGGGTTTGGTTGAACCTGCTGGTGAGGTAAGAACTTTTGCTTGTTTCTTCTTTACCTTTCTGGTCACCAGTTTCTAGAAGAGTCAAAATAAGATAACCATTTGGCAGTGATACAATATTATGCTTCAACTGCTGAGAAACCAATCAATGCTCCCCATCCAGTTAATGTGTCACCAAATACTGAGTGTTATCTTATTCTGGTTTAATCCTGATTGTTACTTATAAAATAAGGACATGCAAAGGTAAAGATAAGAACTTGACGACTCTCAGAAGTGTTCATAAAAATATAAGAAAATATTTCAGGTCACAATCCCCAGTACACTCCAATACTCCCCTTTTTTGTCTGGGATTACAATCTTGGGGTGCCGTCCTACAGCCACAGACCCCCTGCCTTCTTCCTATAACCTAGAAATTTTCATTCATCCTGTTTTTGCTCATCCTATTTCCATACCCTACAAAGGGAGCTTTTTCCATAGAAAGAATTTTCAGTTCATTGACTTTAATAGGATATTACAGTGAATAGATTCAGTTAGTTGACTTTTAAACTAATATTCAAGTTACCAAAGTTACGCATTTTAAAACGTAGTTTTCATTACTTTTAGTCCAAACTGCAACTCTATTAACAAAACTAATAAAATTAAAAAATCACTTTTAAATTTTCTCTGACAAGTTTCCAGAAATTCTAGTTGCCAAACTGCTTAAATAGTCAATTTCATCTACATATTTAATCCATTAAATAGTCTTAAACTGCATTTATAAATCGGATATATCTAGATTCATTTCTATGTATTTCAAATGCTTGACAGGCCAAATGTCCAACCGTAACAAACACAAAGTCCTCTAGCATTTAAAGATTTCTTGTTGTAACTCTAATCAACTATGCTTAAAAATATAAATTGAATTCTTAAATATCTCTAGTCTATTTACAAACTTATCATCTCTATTATCTTTCAACTTAAAACCTCAAGTTCAAAATAAGTTACACATTTAAATTGACATCACAAAGATAATCTTTTAGGGTCAGAACATGCTAGATCCTCTTGAAATAGCAAACATCCTGACTCTTTTTTGAGCAGCTTAATTTGGGCAGATGGAATTCAGCAACCCCTAGCCTAGGCTAGATTCAACTAATCTCTGTACTGCCTGCCTGAATTCTTCATTCTTTTTGTCTTCATTTTTGTCTAGCTCAAGCCACAAAAGCCCCCATCTATCTAAAAACCATGGTCCAACATTTAACTGAATCCCAATTATTCCTTCGAGTTGATATGCTGAAGCCAGAAAATCCCTTTGAAATACACATATACTAACTTGGACAGAAACCACTTCACCCCTTTCATTCTCCTGACACCACCATCGCCGCAAACACACTGGTTTCGCTTACTCAAGAAGAGGTGTGATGAGGTAACGGGCTATTATGAAACAAGTTTCAATGTCTTTTAAAAACATTTTTGTTGGTATTTGTTTAGGACACCTTGTGGAAAGAACACAGGCCTTTTTGTAAGCAGTTTTTTAAGGGCTTGTCTCCAAGGCAGTTGCAAACTCAAGATATTGCTAGGAGGAATTCTATGAGAATGGTAAGAGCTGGAAGGAATGTGATGATCAGTCTGTCCGATCCTGTGCTGTACAAAGAAGAAAAGAGGGCTCCAAAGAACAGGGGCTAAGGAGGGGTAAACTCCTTCACGTCTATGTACCAGTTACTATGCAAGGTAAACTTCAATTAAGATGCAGAGTGGCGCTCGATGCCTTTCCTGCTCAGACACATTGCAAACACTCCCAATGCTCCTCAAGCACACCCCTCACCCAACCTTGCATTTCTGGTAGAACTCTTGGCCTTCTGCTTCACTGAGTCAATGGCAGGAGTTAGACATTCACTGCTCAAACTTCTAGCTCACCTCACATGTACCTAAATACCTTGTAGACTGAAGCCAAATTTCAGGGGACCAAAGGATGAAAAGGAGATGAATAAGTAGAGACTCTTTCCAGAAATTTGGAGGAGTGAAGTTGGCCAGAAGCTGGGATAGGGGTGAAGGTCCAGGGAAGGGTGGAGAATGAAGGGAGTCGGGCACCTTCACAGGGACAGAGGACAGAGAGGGAACGATTGGGGGGTAAGGACCCTGAGAGGCTGGGGGTGGAGGGCACATGTTGAAAGAGTGATTCTGAAGGAAGGAGAGATGCTTCATTCTCCAGAACAGGAGGAAGGAAAGGTGGGGATGGGTATACGTAATGCTGAGGCTGGGAATGAGCACACAGTCCAAATGATCACGAGGATGGAGCCCAAGCCAGGAGGTGCTGCAGACCAGGTATGCATGGAAGAATCTAGAATCTGGACACCTCCATGAGCCAACTGAGGGGGCCATGAGGGTGGGGGGGCACGAACGAGCTAGAACACAGGAGTTTGCGATTTGAGGATGGGGCAATCCTGATGATGACACAGCAGATGAGGACTGCTGAAATACCAGCACAACAAAGGAGAGGCCAAGTGCAATCCTGAGGCTAAAAGTGAAGATCCAAGGAGCCGGTGAGCCAGGAGAATCATCCTCTTGGACACTAGGGTTACCCTGCTGACAGCTAGCAGAACTTGGGAGAGAAAGGTCACAAGCCCACTGCCAAAACCATATGCGAATGTCAGAGGCTGGTGAGCAGATCAACATGTGATAGGGATGGCATAGGATAAGGTGTGGTCCTCAAAGCCAAAGGGAATTTTACTTGGGAAGTGGGCAGGGATAGTGGCCTGGCAACAGTTTTGCAGAGCAAGAGAGATATTAATCCTCAACCCCCAGTTCTGAGGAGCAGAGAATGAGCTCCCTCCCCTTAAGAAGTGTAAAGGGGAAGCAGGGAGCTTGAAAGAGACTAAAGCTTCATTTGATGGCAGGAAACAGACAAAACGTTTAGGAGAAATGTTAAGGATGTAGGATTAGAGTTCCAGAGGGCACACTTAAAAGATGAGGAAGTGCAGGCAGGAGAAGGAGGCAAAGGCATCGTGGATTCGTACCATGTATAGGATAAAGATTAAAGAAGTCTTGGGTGGTGCCTGTGGCTCAAAGGAGTAGGGTGCCGGCCCCATATACCAGAGGTGGTGGGTTCAAACCCAGTCCCGGCCAAAAACTGAAAAAAAAAAAAAAAAAAAAAATTAAAGAAGTCTTTATCCAAGGCAACCACTTAGATGAGAGGGACAAAAGGCAGAGAGACCTCTGGCCTCAACTGACTAGCTGTGTGACCTCAGGCAAATTACTTGCCCTCTCTGTGCTTCAGTTCCATTCTTGCAAAATGAGGATTATACCAGCCCCTACTTCATGAGTTTGATGTTGCTGAGGTGATTAAATATGCTATACATATAGATGGCTTAGAAAAATGATCAACATATTGTCAAACCTGAAGAAGTGTTAGCTTTAGAAGGAAGAAGAGATTCCCACTCGACACTTTTCCTCGAGTGACAGATGTCCAATTACATCAAGCCCTGAAGAACACATCCTCATTTCCTGTCCCTATGCACAGCAAGCACCCAGCATGCATGCAAAAAAAGAAAACTTTATCGGTGTCATTGATTGATTCAATTTCTTGCAAACATATTCTACAGTGATTAATAATTATCTGTTTCTGGAAAGGAAGGAAAGAGATAAAATGTAGACAGCATGAATGAACAAGGTAATAGAGTCAGGTAGTATGTGACTCAACAATAGCAACAACCAATCAAATAACCTGATTTAAAAATAGGCAAAAGGGTTCAATAGGCTTGGTCCCTGTAGCTCAAGCGTCTAGGGCGCCAGCCACATACACTGGAGCTGGCAGGTTCGATCCAGCCCAGGCCTGCCAGACAACGACAACTACAACCAAAAAATAGCCGGTCATTGTGGTGGCGCCTGTAGTCCCAGCTACTTGAGAGGCTGAGGCAAGAGAATAACTTAAGCCCAAGAGTTTGAGGTTGCTGTGAGTTTCGATGCCATGACACTCTACCCAGGACAATAACTTGAGACTCTGTCTCAGAAAAAAAAAAAAAAAAGGCTTGGAGTCCATAGCACAGTGGTTATGGAGCCTGCCACATACACCGAGGCTGGCGGGCTCAAACCTGTCCTGGGCCAGCTAAACAACAATGACAAGTGCAACAAAAAATAGCCAGGTGTTGTGGCAGGCGCCTGTAGTCCCAGCTATTTGGGAAGCGGAGGAAAGAGATTCACTTAAGCCCAAGAGTTTGAGGTTGCTGTGAGCTGTGATGCCACAGCACTCTACTGAGGGTGACATAATGAGACTCTGTCTCAAAGATAAATAAATAAAATAAATAAGATAAAAATAATTTCAAAGTAGTTTTTTTAAAAAAAGGGTTCAATAGCCATTTTCCCAAAGATTATAAACAAATAGACAACAATCACACGAAATGATGTTCAACGTTAGTGATCATCAGAAAAATGCAATTCAAAACCTTTACCTCCTACCCAAAAAGAAAAAAAAAAAAAAAAAAAACTCAGAAAATAACAAGTGTTGGCAAGAATGTGGAGAAATTGTAACCTTCATGCACTCACTATGGGTGGGAATGTAAAATTGCACAGACATTGTAAAAACAGTGTGGCAATTCCTCAAAACATTAAAACTAGGGAACAAAATCAAAACTAGAACTATCATATGATCCAGCAATCCCACTCCTGGGTATATACCCACAAGAATTGAAAATAGAGACATGAACAGATATTTGCACACCCATGTTCAATACCAAGAGACAGAAACACCCCAAATATCCATGTATGGATGAATGGGTACATACAACGTGGTGGGTGGTATTCAGCCTTAAAGAGGAAGGACTCCTGACACCTGCTACAACATGAACAAACTTCGGGTCATGATGCCAAGAGGGATCAAGTCTGTCACAAACAAACACTGCGATTTCCCACCTATGAGGAATCTGGAGTTGTCAAATTCACAGAAACAGAAACCATAATGACGGCTACCAGCAGCTTTGAGGAAAAGAGGAGCTGTTTAATGGCTACAGAGTTTCAGATTTGCAAAATGAAAAAGTTTTGGAGATCTGTTTCATAACAGTGTGAATATACTTAACACCACAGAACTGTACACTTAAACACAGGGTTAACATGGTAAATTTTAGGTTGTTTTCTATAACAATAAAGAAACATTTTTAAAAAAGGCATCTAGTATCTCCCCATCTCACCCTTCACCGATGACTAAAGTAAAGCTCAGAGCAGGTATCCGGCACCTCCAAGGTCACACAGCTCATGAAGGCAGGATCTGACCAGAGCCCAGGGCTCTGACCCCAGCACGAGGCTCCTTCCATTACATGGTGCTCTCTAAGTGAGGTGCTGAGGTAATGGAAAAGATGACACAGTTGATTTATCAGTAGTGACAGTGACATTTTGATGAACCTGAAAGGGATAAAGATCCTACTTTGCTTATAAATGCTCATGTGCCAGCGCCCTTACTCCAAATTTCATCAGGATTACTCAAACCAGCAGGCTCCGGCCGGGCACACGGCCACCTTGAGATACTCACAGCCTCTCTGCTCTGAGGCAGGCCAGAAATCAGATGAGAGCAGCTTTTCTGTTCCTGGGCTGTTCCCCCTGTAATTTAGAAGTCCAGACAGTTACACCGGAAAACAGGAAGAAAAACTCAGGGGCCCACTTAAAACCCAGCTCCGTGTGGGGTCTCCAATGTCATGCAGCCCAGAGGCAAGTGAAAACTTGCTGCTTTGAAACGCGCTCACTCACTCCTCCGGACTCAGGGGAAGAAGTCTTCTCTTCCCTTTTAGGAGTTTCATTCACCTCCTTAGTCCAAATTCCATAAAAGAGATGACAAGAAAAGCTGGCCCAGTGGACAAAGCAGAGATGAAAACCAGACCTCTGTTTGGGTAAAGCTGATGTCTGTAAGTTGCCTTCCATTTTATATCAGAACTTTCTCTTGTTTCCATGGAAACAATGAGTGGTGCTTGGGAGATGGGAGATGGGTGCTATTGGCTTGGTGATTCCAGAAATCTTCACAGGGTTAAAAGGATTAGAGCTGAGGCCAAGCCCCTTGATCCTCAGCCGAGCCCCTCTCATCCCTGGCCGCCCAGACACCTGATGCGTACTACACGCCTCCCTCCCCCAGCTCTGAAGGTGTCAGGAAAATCCTCCCTGCATAAATAGAACCCATGATAAAGAACTACATGAAACGTTTTGGCAGGGACATCTCTAAAGATTTTTCCACTCCAGAAATATAATATTTTTTTTTTGTTTTCAGCAACCCAAGCGAGGCTGGACCAGGTTGTCTATAAAAAGCCTCCTGTGTTTCCCTGAGCGCCCCTGATGAATCCAGGAAGGATGGAAGAAGATGAGGTCAGAGCTTCGGGGCCGGGGCAGGGGCGGGGGACACGCCCGGCGCGCTGGTGGCCGCGCTCAGGGTCCCTGGCTCCTGTCCTTCCCCTTGGCACCGTCTCCGCCCACACTCCTTGAGGGAATTGGCCGGGCTCCTGGCTTGTCTCGCCTGCGTGTCTGCTAGTTGTCGAACAAAGGGTGGGATTACTTCCCTGCCCGGTTTCCCAGATGCTCACAAACATGGAGCCAAGAATCCGCCGGAACAGACGGGATGGCTGCGCAGAGAAGGCTTCTTGACAAGATTCGGCCACACTCGAGCTGTTGTTCATGCCACGAGACACACCTGTCGTGTAAAAGCCAGGGAGCCGTTTAGGAACTGTCGCGTGCCTCCAGTTTAGAGCAGATCCTAAAAAACAAAGAGTTTCCTGGGAGAGAACTAAGGGTGAAAGTGAAAAGAAAAGCCCAGGGCCCTCAGGCCTCTGTTTGGCCACCTGTCCCCGGCACACAGATGGTGGGGTCAGAAGACAAGAAGCCGCCTCTCCCCTCCTCCTCACCTTCCCTATGTACACGTTCCCCAGTCTTTTTTTTTTTTTTTTGAGACTGAGTCTCACTTTGTCACCCTGGGTAGAGTGTTATGGCATCATCGCTCACAGCAACCTTGAACTCTTGGGCTGAAGCCTCCCCCAAGTAGCTGAGACTACAGGCACCTGCCACAACTCCTGGCTATTTTTAGAGACAGGGTCTGGCTGTTGCTCAGGTTGGTCTCCAACTCCTGAGCTCAAGCTCCCAGAGGGCTAGTACTTTCCCCAGTCTTCGAGGACTAGCTTCAGATCCTGAAAGTCCAGAAGCTGCCCCCTGATAAAACTTCCCACCCTATGATAAATGCTGGCAAGAGGCTTGCTCCAAGCAGAATGGTGGACATCTTCTTCCAACTCGGAGGACCTAGAGGGTGGAGGCATATACTTCCCTTGAGAACAGACACACAGAGAGGTCTCTTAGAACGGTCTCTATCAAATGCTCCACTCAAATGCTCAGAGGCCATGAGGCTGTCCGGAACTTCCCCCATAGCTCTGCCTTCAGGAATTGATTCCAGACAAATTTCAAAAACACTTCCTTGATAGCTTGTTCAAGGAAACCAAGACTCAATATCCAAAGAAAACTGGAGATGGTGTCCCAGTGGGTGACTTAGATCCATGGGTCAGGGAGAATGGTGGGTGGGAAATTGGAAGAAGGAGAAGGCAAAGAGGAAGATTATTCTGGGGCAGGAGAGAAGCAAACAGAATTCAGGAGTGAATTAATAAGGAAGGCAGAAAACGAAGGACAGCTGTTGTGAGGGTCTAGGGAAGGACCAGTCCCCTGGCACAGGTGCATGTTTTAAGGCCTAGAAAAAAAATGTGCAGAGAACACTGAGCCAGGATGTTGGATTTTTTGTTGCTGGTTACTTGTTTGGAAGGCAGGAAAAGGAATTGCATCCATAATTAAGTCATCCTCTGTACAGAGCTGAGATTGAAGAAACCAAGTTGATCCCTGAATCAAGACTTTTTTTTTTTTTTTTTTTTTTTAATAAAGCAGCTTTAGGTTTGTACAGGCAAAGAAAGCTACATAGTAGTAGGGATCAGTATCAACTCAGGAATCTTCTATGCAGTTTTTGTGAATAATGTCGGAGTCCTGCCCCAGGGGCAGGGTCTGTTAAGACCTGTAGAACTGGTGCAACCAACTGAAGAAATATCAAGTTAGAAACGAGGACAAAGAGACATGAGACACAGAATAGAATTAAAGGTGGGAACTCAGGAGTCCATTGCCCATTTGTGGGACTCTGGCAACGGCCCAGAATGTTTGCTCCCATCTGGTTTTATTGAAGTCTGTTTGCTCAGAGGGTAAGATGAGGGAGGGAACAAAGATGCCCACAGTTTTTCTGAGAGAGCATAACAGCTTCTATTGTTATTATTTAAGGGTTTGAGTAGCCTTGAGAAATCTGAAATCTGAGCCTTGTATTGGGAGAGCCTCCTGCTTGAGATCACACACACAGATTTCTAGGGAGGTGTTAAACTCTGCTAGTTCTCTGTGGAGTAAAATGCCACTGGTGTTAATCTCCTCTGAGGAATCATTGGGAGGGAGGAATTTTTCTTCTATCTTCACCACAGAGGATCTTCCCCTGCAATAAGGGATATAAGCTCTTCTGCCTGTATCTCAGGGCTCAAGCTACTCCCTTGAGTTCTGCCCCAGGCAAATGCAAATCTGCACAATAGGTATCTGCTTTGCCTGTTTACTAGACAGGAACTGACCCAGTTAGTGTATCTTTCCAGGTCTTTGGCATGGCCTCTTCTATGGCCATTTTCCCTCAGAGTGCTCACAGACCCAGCAGGGGTGTTGGTAAACTATATCCCCAACAGGTTAGAATTTCAGAAAAGACAGGAAGCTTGCTAGCAATGGCTAGCTTAAATGTAAACTAGCTGAATTTTCTTTGTTCCAACTCACTCAGCTTACTTTTCAATTTTCCTCTTTTTCTGGGGGTGCTTTCCCTTGCCAAGAATGGGGTCTTCAGTCCCCCTTCTTCCTGCAGAACAAAATTTGGGAGTCAGATAGGGGAAGGGAACTGCACCTTACACGGAGCGCTCCTGTGCCCTGAGCACTGGGTTGGGTGCACTAAGTTCAGGCCCTTTGAACTCTAGACCCAATGCCCACTTGGTTGTCTAAAGGCATTACAAATTCATCTTAAACTGACCATCTGCTGTTTCCCCCCACAATCATGTTCCAACCCTAGTATTCTCCATTCCAGCTGATGTCAGCTCTGAACTTCTAACTCTGCAGCCAAGTGTTGGAGTCACACCCCTGGTGTCTCTTGGTCTCATACCCTACACCTGATTTGTCAAGAGATTCCGTTGGCTCTACCTTCAAAATGCAATCCAACATGACTCTACTCCTCCCCACCTCTCCTGCCTCCACCTGGCACCAGACCACCCTCAGGCCTCACTTGGATTATCTTAACATCCTTCTTGCTCCTACTCTTGCCATTTTCAATCTATTCTCACAGCAGTGGCCAGAGGGATCTTTTTTGGGGGGAAACAGAGTCTCTCCCAGTTGCCCACATTAGAGTGCTTTGGCATCATAGCTCCCAGCAACCTCAAGCTCTTGGGCTCAAGTGATCCTCCTGCCTCAGCCTCCCTGGTGGCTGGGACTACAGGTGCCCGCCACAACACCCAGTTAGTTTTTCTATTTTTAGTATAGATAGGGTCTCGCTCTTGCTCGAGCAATGCTCCCACAGCAGCCTTTCAGAGTGCTAGGATTATGGTTGTGAGCCACAACACCCAGCCAAGAGTTATGTTTGTAACATGTCAAATCATTTCTTCTCATTGCACAAAATTGGCCAGTGGCTTTCCATTCTGCTCAGAATGTAAGCTGAAGTCCTTACCATGCCGCAAGGCCCTCCCCATATGAACCACACTCCCTCTCTGACACCATCTGGTGATACCCCTCACTTGCTCTATTCCAGCCCCACACCTCTTGGCTTGCTCTTGAGCCTACCAGATGTGTTCCACTCCCAGACCTCTGCACACACTCTTCCTTCTGCCTAGAATCATTATTCCTGCATCTCACCCCCTCAGGTTGCTTCCTTAAACATTACCATGGTGAGGCTTTCCCAACTACCTTGCATAAAATGCCCCCTTTCTGCTTTGTTCGTTTTCCAGACCCCCGTACTATACCTTTTGGTTACGATCTTTATTAATCACGTATCTCTCTTCCCTAGAATGTTAAGTTCCTGCTGTACACCCATTGCCTAGAACAGCACTTGATACACAAGTAATGTGTGATGAGTGAACTATGCCTAATTTTGCCCTCTATGAAAAGTCTATGTGTTACGACTCTACCTAGAGTCTATTCTTCACCCAGAGGCCCTATTCCAACTGGACTATGTACTAAACATCACGTGTCACCCTGCCTGCTAGCCAGAGAGCTAGCTCGTGCCGCCCAAAGACTATCCCTGATTATCAGACACTGTCAGGGGATGGAAGACAGACAGAGAGCAACCAATGGTCAGTGTCAGGGACTTCACAAGGGATGGGACATTCAATTTGGTTCATGCAGCTTGGGTCTTCTCAGGTAGCCTTGAATTTGCCTCATTACAAGTTGTCTGTTTGTGTGTATGTGCACACACACATTACTTCCTTACACACTTCCACACATACACACACCTGTCTAGAAGAACTGACATCATCTAATTCTAACCTTATCCTAAAAGGGAGAGAGAGACACCGTGAGGAAAATGGCATTTAGAACAGTCACGAGAGGAAGAAGCACAGCTCCAGAGTTTAAATGGCAGAAGAATCTAAACTTACTTGCCATGCCCAGAGATGTCTTGCTTTCTGTAAATTTTACATTACAAATAAACATAAGTTGAGGGAGCAAGGGGAGGGTAGCTATAATACCTTCTTCTATTGACATCCTGTCTTTCTTCCTGAGAACACATAGTACCTTCCAGGAAGATAGCCCTGTCTTGTTTCTGGTTTTCAAAAACAATTGTTACTGACTTTAGCAATGAGTCATTGGCTTTTCCAAGCCCAATCATGGTCCTAGTTCTCTTTATAACCAAAGACTCATTTTGTCCTGGAAGCTGGAGAAGAGGTCAATGATCATTTTCAGCCCATATGATGTGCCAGATGCTTTTAAATTTCATTCCCCAAATGTGAAGTCCTTATCATTATCCTCAGTTCAAGGATGAGGAGACTTAGGCTTAAGAACATAAAGTGACTTATACAAGGTCACCCAACTAGCTAAGCCTTGAACTGATGCAGGGTTACTTTTTCCTACAGTGGGTAACAGAGAGGGGAGCTGTGTATGGACATTAAGTATAAATTAGCCTTTACTTGTAAGCCCTTGGCCAGGAGGATATGTAAAAGACAATTTCAACACCCTCAGACCTGTGTCCTTCCTTCAAAGAAATTTTGCTTCAAAACAATGGAAATAACAAAAGACAGAGTGTGATGGTAAACCAAAAGGATTGGCTTAGGCTCAAAGAATTTAAGCTTGATCCAGCTCTCTAAGAACATTTTCTGGCATCATCATATAAGCGAGGCTGACAAGGAAGTTCATCTGTAGGGTGGGATAATTATTCAGTTTTTCACTCATCACTTTATTACACCCTTAAACATCTCTAGCAATTAAAAGTCATAAGCATGGAGAACCCTCAAAGAACTCAAATTGACCTCCCATGTGATCCTGCAATCTCATTACTAGGCATCTATCCATAAGGAAAAAGAAATCATTTATCATGAGGATATCTGTGCTACATCGTTTATTGCAGCTCAATTTACAAGATGTGAAATCAACTTCAGTTCTGCTCGAGCCATGAATGGATTAACAAACTGTGGTATAAAAGGAAAGCTTACACCTGTACATTAAATGGAAAACTATTGTGTCCCACAAATAGTAGGTACCCAATAAAAATTAAGAAGTAAAAAAATTAAAAAAAAAAAAAGAAAGAAAGAAACTGTGGTATATGTATACCATGGAATGATATTCAGCCATAAAAGGATGGAGAATTTACACTTTTTGTATTAACCTGGATGGAGTTGAAACATGTTCTTAGTAAAGTATCACAGGAATAGAAAAGCGAGTATCAAATGTCTCAATACTATTATGAAGCCAGTAGATGGACTAATTCAGGCACCCACAAGAGGAAAACTCAGTTCAATTCAAGTTGGGGGGAGGGGGAGGAGGTAGGGGGAAGGGGAAGAAGTGAGAGGGATTGGTGTGCTCCCACTTAGTGGGCACAATGTGAGGGTACATGCCAGAGCTCTTAGGTGTGGGACATGACTACCACAGGACTTTATCTAACAAATGCAAACATTGGAACCTAATTGTACCCTCATATTAATTTGAAATAAAATAAATAAAAATCCTACCATGTATGATTCCTGAATGATCCACTGGGATGCTACCAAATGTTACTCAGAAAATCCAAGCAGAGCGACTAAAAAGATGAGAACATTTTCTATTTCATGTAGCAAGAAGTATAGATAGGATGGTTTCAGGGCTAGGGACTGTGCCCCGGAACCACATTTCTTCTCTCTTGCCTCTACCACCTCGGTACAACGGCTTCTCATCTTAAGGCAGGTTCTTGTAATGGTCCCCAATCAGTCTTCCCCAGATCCCACCAACACACAGATGACAGCCTGGAGAGGCAGAAAAGGAAAATCCCTGTCTTAGGTCCCTTTTTAGAAGAAAGGTAAAACTTCCATCATTCTGGGCCCAGCGTGAAGAGACAGGGACTGCTGGGAACACAGATGTCTAGGACAGAAGCACAAGCAAAGTGCCATTGCACAAGCACGATTCAGTCCCCTGCTTACATGGCACTTTGGTATTTCATTGTCTGAAGCAAATTTCATGGCAAAACCCGAAGTCAAAGACCAGGCAAATGTACTGCTCCTACTAGGTGGCTGTGACAAGGCTTAGGCGCAGTGGATATGTAAAATTGCCACAGGAAGTGAAGAATTGGGATCAAGCATTCAGACTGCCACCAGTGGTTATTTTAAGTAGAACATTAGGAAACTGCCTCCTTTGCTTTCTACAAAGAAGTAGAATATTGATTGTCTCGCGAGGGCAGATAATTTACGTTCACGAACTCATCCTAGAAAAGGTGCTACTTACCTCATTGCTGAATATCACTACAGTTGCCTTGGAAGTATTCCCCTTGGCCATCTGGTGACCTTAGTGGTACTGAGCAATGAGGTATGTATCACTATTTCTAGGATGAGTTTGCAAAAGTAAATCATCAGACCTCATATATGATACAATGTAACACCGTCAGAAGTAGAATTTAAGCTAGATTTTTGTCCACTGGCAATTAGGACTCTCTGGAAGGCAGAGCAAACAGGTGATCCACTATAAAGATTTATTAAGTGCACAGGAAGTGAAAAACATGTAATTGTCTCTGAAATAGCAGTTTGGACCCCTTTAAGTAGAGTCATGCTCCATATGAATGGAGCACTTATTAGAATTTAAGGATTATGTAAATTAAACCTTCAAAGCTAAATCTAATATGTTTCCCTAGAGAGCCAGAGGTACTATGGTCTCATGGGAGGACTATTACTTTTAAGTAGAGATTTAATTACACCTTAGGCTTTGTTATAATTATCCCTTCCCAATAAACTGAACTTTCCCTGTGACAGAGTCACACTAAAAAGCTCATCTTAATCACAGTTTCCCAGCTTGTTATTCCCTCATCCCATTTTCCCTTCACCACATACACATACCCATGAACCTGATTCCGCTGCTTCCACCTACCTTCATGGCCCTCTCTTTGAAATGCCTGTCATCCATATAATCATTCTTTCCCCTCCTACTCCCTTCTCCACACAGGCTACCTAGGCTGCTCTCCCATGATACTCTGTATATATCTGAGTTGTAGGACTTAACACAAATAAGTATGCATGCGTGCATTCCTGCCCCTAGACTATGAGCTCCTTGAGTTCAAGGTCTGTGTTTTATTTATCTCTGCATCCTTGATAACCCAGCATAGTGGGGCGGCACCTGTGGCTCAAAGGAGTAGGGCACCAGCCCCATATACCGGAGGTGGCGGGTTCAAACCCGGCCCTGGCCATATAATTAAATAAATAAAAATAACCAGCATAGTGCCTGGCAAACAGTAGGGGTTAACACAGCATTTTCCAATCTTTTTTTATCCCACAGCCTACTTGAATTATGTTAATCAAAGAAAAAAAAATACTTACTGTGCCTTAGATTTCTTTTGAAAATAATTTAATTAATGGTCTTTAAAATTGTTGGCAGTCCACCTAAGATCCTCTCACGGCATACTGGTTGAAAATCGCTGGGCTAAGAAATGGTTAATCAAGGAGGGGGAAATATATTAGTCCAAGAAGGCTAAAGGCAAGCTCAGTAACAAACATGCTCAGTTTATTTCTCGCTCGTGCAAAATCTGAAGCAGGTACACCAAATTCTCCTTGGGAGAAGGACTTCCCTCCACTCAACTGGGTCCGGCCAAGGTGCAATGGAGTGTTGATGAAGGCTGCCAAGTGCATAGTTTATCCATCAATGGTTTTTCCTGGGATGCTTTTACCTACATCTCATGCACATGTAATTAATGTCTCTGCTGAGAAAAATGTCAAGGCTTAAAGATCCTCCTTATTTGCCACTTCCCACAGTAAGTTTTCACCTCATGTCACACCAATTTAACAGAACACCAACTATCGTAGAGGATGATATACACCATCTTTTTTAATATTTGAAATTACCCTGAGAGGAAGGGTAATTATCATTTTTTTGGTAAAATATATTTTGCAAAATTTACCACTTTTTAATGTTAATTTTTATTAAATTATAACTGTATATACTTATGGGTGCAATGTGATGGTTTGATACACAATGTGGAATGTTTAAAATTTACCATTTTAACCTTTTTTTTTTTTGGACAGAGGCTCACTTTGTCACCCTGTAGAGTGCAGTGGTGTCAGTGCTCATGGCAATCTCAAATTCCTGGGCTCGAGCAATCCTCTTGCCTCAGCCTCCCGAGTAGCTGAGATGACAAGTACACACCACCATGCCTGGCTATTTTTAGAGATGGGGTCTCACTCTTTTGCTCAGGCTGGTCTTGAATTCCTTAGCTCAAGCAATTCACCTACCTTGGCCTCTTAGAGTGCTGGGATTACAGGCATGAGCCACCGCACCCCACCTCATTTTCACCCTTTTTGAGTGTACAATTCAGTAGTGTTAAGAACAATCACAATATCATGCAACCAATACCACTCTCCACTGTCAAGACTTTCTCGAGCTGAAACCTTGTACGCATTCAACAATAGCTCTCTATTCCCCTCACCCCAACCCCAGATGGTCACTATTCTACTTTCTCTATGAATGTGACTGTCACAGTTACCTCATATAAATGAAATCAAATATTTGTCCTTTGGTGACTTGCTTATTTGAATTAGGATGTTTTCAGACTTCACGCATGTTGGAACATATGCCAGACTCCCTTCCTTTTAAAGGTGGAATAATATTCAATTGTATGTATATACCACATTTTGTTTATCCTCCCATCCCTCAATGGGCATTTGAGTTATTCTTTTGTCTATTGTGAATAATGCTGCTATGAACATGAGTGTGCAAGTATCTATTCAAGTCCCTGTTTTCAATCCTTTTGGTTATAAACCCAGAAGTGGAATTGGTAGATCAGATGGCAATTCTATTTTTAAATTTTTTGAGGAACTTCCATGCTATCTTCTGCAGTGGCTATACCATTTTACATCCCCACCCCCAATGTACAGGGGTTCCGATCTCTCTCTCTCTCTTTCTCTCTCTCTCTCCTTCTCCTTCTTCTTACAAAGACTCACTCTGTTGCCCAGGCTAGCATGCTATGGTATCAGCCTAGCTCACAGAAACCTCAAACTCCTGGGTTCGGGCAAACCCCCTGCCTCTGTCTCTTGAGTAGCTAGGAGTATAAGGGCCCAACACCATGCCTGGTTAATTTTTCTATTTTTAGTAGACATGGTGGTCTTTCTCTTGCTCAGGCTGGTTTCAAACTCCTGAGCTCAAGCAACCCACCCACCTCTGCCTCCCAGAGTACTAGGATAACAGGCATGAGCCACTGCAACCACCCCCAATTTTTTTCTTCAACAGTCTTTAAAGGTATTATTTTTAATTCCCTTATTACAGACAAGAAAACTGAGACTCAGAAGTGATGACTTCCTCACAATCACACAGCTACTGAGTACCAGATTACACATGGAAGCTGAGATTCCTGTGTCCACTGCACTTCCCTGGCCCTACAGCTGCCTCAGTTACCAAACAGCAAAACCAGAAGTCCATCGACACCCAAAGCAAGCAGAACTATATTCAGGAAAGGATCTGTTTCTGGTAGCCACTCCCTCCCATTGTTCTCATAATGGTGAGAGCTCTCTGTACACCACTGGGCCCCTTGGGAGGGCGGTGTATGTACCCAAGGATGCACCAAGTGAACATTTCATTCATTCAGTCAACCACCATTTATTCAGTCAACAGGGATTTATTGAGTGCATACTGGGTGTCAAGCACATTTTAAAGAGCTGTGAACAAGACTTTCCAGCTTCCTCCCTTTGTGCAATTCAAATTCTATAGAAAAAACCAGCCAATAAACAGAAAAATTGATGAACTAGTGTCAGGGTTGCAAGGGGAACCTGACCTGGGCTGGGGGCTGAAAAGGAAGACAATGCTGAAGGAAGAAGAAGACTTTCCACCAACTTTATGCATAAAGTCTGAGAGCCTGGAGATGCTTACATCGTCTCATGCACCAAGTAGCAAACAGAAGCAATGTAGCAGCATCCCAGTTCCTCTGAAACCTTTTATTGATCTCCAAGACAAAGTATTTGTAAAAAAATGCAAAGGTGTCAAAATTCAGAAATAGGAAAAAAAGAATCCCAAGGCTCCCAGAAGGTTGGGTGGAAGAGTATAGGGTAATAAATTGTCAACAACGGCCAGATAGCATATTCAGAAAGGGGGAGGGGAAAACAAGTTTCATCTCCAGAGGGCAGACAAACCAGCTTCCCTTTATTCTCCAGGCAGGGTGGGCTTGATGACGTTACCTTGTCTGGTCTACCTCCAGGCTCCTTTCATCTTCTATGGTCTTGATCAGGAGTCCCAAGGATGGCCAGCCTTCATGCTTTACCGTGAATTGGCCACAGAGAGATCACCCTTTCTACCTCCCACAGACTCTATCATGTCAATGTCCTAAGTGCATTAAAGGATGTGAACCATGTGATGGGATAGAGCAACAAAGTGGAAGAGGGAAAGCAACCTCAGATAACATGAGATCTCTCTGGAAAAGGTGATATTTAAGCTAAATCCTAAAATTGAGAAGGTACCAGCCATGTGAATTCTGGGGCAAGAACATGTGAGCTGAGAGAACAGAAAATGCAAAAGGGTGGATGTAGAGAGAATGGGATATACTAAGCAAATCAGCATGTCAGTCTGGTGGGACCATGGAAACTAAGGATGGAGAGCAGAGGGAGATGTGATCACAGAGGAAGGTAGACACTGGACAAGTTGGGTCCTTACGACAACAATAGCTAATGTTTATTGAGCACCTACTATGTGTCAGATACTATTCCAAGTAATGTGTGTGTGTTAGCTATTTACTCATTACACAACCCTATTAACTAAATACTATTATTATCTCCACTTTGTAGATGAGAAAGCTGTGGCCCAGAGAGGTTACATAACTTTCTCAAGGAGCTCTAGCTGGTAAGGAATGGAGATTATATTTGAACTCAGGTTACTGGGTTCAGACTGTAGGTTCATAACCACTTAGTTACATGGATACCTGAGATCAGAGGTTATTTTTAGAGTAAAAAGATATCACTGAAATGCTTTAAGCAGCTGATAATGGGAACTGTTCTGTATTTTGAAATGATGATACTGGCTGCTGTGTGGAGCTAAGGGGGTGGTAGAGAGACCAGCTGGAGGTCACTGTGGGCTTCTGGCCGAGAAATAATGCTGCTGTGGATGGGGGAGGTGGGAGTAAGGGAGGTGAGAACTTGATGAATGAAGAAGACATCCACTTAGTTGAGGAAGAACAGAGTGTAGAGGGGATACATCGTAGATATTTGAATGTCTAGCATTCATTTCTTTAACAGCACCCTCATTTCTTGTTGGGGGACACCTTTTCTCACGGGTTACAGTCAACCCAACAGGCAACACACAACTGAAGTAGTCCAATCAGGAAGGATGGGAATCTTGTGCAGGACAAAATTTAATCCTCCAGTGGCAGACTCCTGTTGAGTTTTTTTTTTTTTTTTTTTCTTTATAAGCCATTGCTGTACTTTTAGTTTCCAAGCCCAGGAATGTAGCCACCCTTCAATGCTGTGAGTCCCAAAGCCTTCCAGTATATTCCTTCTAAGTTAGCTGGTGCAAGGTCTTCTTGTTTGTAACCAAAGAAAGTGCCATTTGGTTTTGGGTTGGTGGGTGTGTGGTGCTGGGAACTAAGAAATACACTTTGGACAGGTTAAGTTTCAGATGCCCTAAGAGGGACTTTACCTAACAAATGCAATCAGTGTAACCTAATTCTTTGTACCCTCAATGAATACCAAACAGTTAAAAAAAAAAAAAAAAAAGTTTGAGATGCCCATGGGACAAGTGAAGGAGGTTGTTGAATTTATGAGCCTGGAGCTCAGGGGTGAGGTCTGTACTGGGAAGAAATAACTTTAAAATCAACATGTAGATAGCACAGTTGATGTATGGTATTATATCCCATGGCTTTTACTAAAAAGAGACTGATACTCTTCTGAGGAAATATCCCTGCTTCTTGGCTACTAATCATATTGGGGTTATTAATCAAAGTGCCAGGCCCCTCCCTGGCTAAGTAGTGAGAAGGGGACTCAGGCCTGAGCCGTCAGCACATGCCATCCACAAGCTCAGAGTGAATATCCAGGGTTATGCAAACAAGCCAGGTCACTTCAATGAGAATTAGCCAGAGGACTTTTCATGGCACAACCAGGAAGGAAGAGTTCTTCTAGCTGGATTGCTAGGCTGGTACAATGCAAGCTTGAGGCTACCAGGACCTTGGTTTTGTTTTGTTTTGTTTTGTTTGTTTTCCCACCTTGGAGCAATGGCCTAATGAGAATGAGGTCAGCATATCAGAGAAAAGAGTCAGGTGACAGAGAGAGAGGGAATGTGCTGATGCAGCACGGAGACCCACGATGCTGTTGACCTTGGAGCCAACTTCATGATCATGAATCAATGAATTCTCATTTTTGCTTCAGACAGTTGAGTTTCTATTGCTTATAACCAAGCGGGTTCTGACAAGTGTAAATGGCATTTAAATGGATGAGATCACCCAGTAGAAAAGCACAGATAGGACTAAGCTGCCAAATGCAGAGATAATTAAAGACCCAATGAAGAGGATCGGCCTACATTTGGTTAGATTGTTTCTTGTCTTTGGTAACAAATGGGACCAGAAACATAATGCATCTCATTGTACACGTGAGAAAGAAAGAAAATCAAGAAAATCTGCCGGCAGAGTATTGCTAGTGTTCTAAACTAGGTAAGAGGTACAAAAGGGACCTCACATTTGCAAATTCCCAAATGTGCTCATGTCTTTTTTTTTTTTGTAGAGACAGAGTCTCACTTTACCACCCTCGGTGGAGTGCCATGAAGTCACAGGACCCACAGCAACCTCCAGCTCTCGGGCTTCTGCGATTCTTCTGCCTCAGCCTCCCGAGCAGCTGGGACTACAGGCGCACGCCACAACGCCTGGCTATTTTTTGGTTGCAGTTCGGCCGGGGTTGGGTTTGAACCCGCCACCCTCGGTATATGGGGCGGGCGCCCTACTCACT
>CAUYPK010156089.1:0-28412 GCA_963574355.1 Loris lydekkerianus
CCCCCCCCCCCCCCCCCCCCCCCCCCCCCCCCCCCCCCCCCCCCCCCCCCCCCCCCCCCCCCCCCCCCCCCCCCCCCCCCCCCCCCCCCCCCCCCCCCCCCCCCCCCCCCCCCCCGGGCGCACTCTGTGCCCGGGAGGTCTGCTCAGGCTGCCACTGGGCTCCTTTCCCCTCCTCTTTTGTTTGAACAGGAAAGGGGGGGGGAGGAGAGAAGAGGTGGGAGCATGAAGGCCTCTGAGAAAATATGTGAGCTTCCAGTGGGGCAATGGGGTGGGGAAAGCTGGAGAAGCCCAAGGAAGGGACGTTAGGGTGGCTGGAAACACGAGGGCAACAAAGTGAAACAGATCCAGACACCCACCCAGGACAGGGTACCAGGAAAGCCTCTCCTGGGGAGCCTTCCCTGGCTCCTATGCCTACCCCCACCTAGCCTGGCTGCCCGCCCCTTTGGGCCTAGGGCTTTGAAGTGTGGAAGTTTCTATCTTCAAATTCCAATTTCTCTCCCTGGAGGCAGCTGACTTCTCCAGTCCTGCTCAGCCCCCAGGAACAGGCTGGGTGGGGGAGAAGAAAGGAAGGAGCCCTACTCTCTCACTGCTCACTGCCCTTTCCCCCTGCCTCCTGCTCCCTCCCTATAGCCATGGGAAATGTGCTTTCTTTAGATCATTTTAAAAACAGAAAGAGAGAAAAAAGGGGGGAGCAGCTGGGCTGGCAGCTCAGGAAGGTTAAGTGCAATGCCAAATGCTGAATGCGAATGCCTGTGGTGTGGGAGAGAGAGGTGGCCCTAGTGGGTGGTTCCTGATGCGGGGTGGGGTGGTGGTCTGCAGAGGATCCAGGTGCTGGTCCATGCCCTCTCATTGACCATCTGCCTTAGATTTCTTTGGAGCAGATTTCCTTGGATGACAGAAGAAAGGAGAAAGTTAGTGAGGGTCCTAAGGGCATCGTGGGAACTACCAATGCAGAATTTATCATGGGTCCGGTTATGCTTCCCAGTCACCTGACAAGGGTCTTAGCCCTAATATTTCCACCCCCAGTCTCAGGTTTCTTAAAGGGGCTTCCTGCTTACATTTCTGGAGAGGACATGGGCCGCTTGCTGGCAGGCTTGGTGCCAGAGCTGTCTTTGCTGGTTTCTGAAAGGAACGAGGGATGGGTGAGCAGCACAGCAGAGATAGAGAAGGGAACACATACTATCTGGCCGCCCCCACCCCGAAAAGCAAGACCAGCAGCCTCAAGCAGGGTGTACCTGCCTGGGGGCAGTGCTCCTAGTCTAGCCACTTGCATGTCACTGCCTGGGGCCAGAACAGGGCATCACTCCCCACTCATCATCCATGGACCCTGGACACTTGTTCAGAAACCCTCTCAAGCTTAGCTCCCTGTCTCCCCGGTCCTGAGCTAAGACTTTCCCCTAGCCCACCATGCCCCTCAAACACCTCAGGAAACTTTCCTCTGTACCCCAGGGCCAGGCTACCAAGGTATTTCCACAGCATCCTGTGCTGTCACACCCCAGACTACAAAGTTCCAAAGTCCAGCCTGCCCTGTGATGGCTGCTCCGAGGGGCACAAAGGATGTGTAGGAAGAGGCAGGAAGAGATAGCCTACAAAAATAAAGCTCAGGAGGAGGTCACTCCTGCACTCAGCCCTAGCCTCTTGCTGTACCAGGCTACCCAATGCTTTCCTTGGTAACTGTCCAAGGAACCCCACCAGGACACTCACCTTGCAGCCACCTGACTTGCGTGGCTGGGCCATAGCCCTTCTCGTTGCGGGCGGCGATGCGGAAGATGATGGCCGGCTTGGTGGTGTAGTCAATGTGGGCATTGGAAAGGCTGGAGGACTGCACGAGGCAGGATGGGCTGGGCCCACAGTATACCCGCATGAAGGCCAGCTGGGCCGGGCTCGAGCTCTTAGGCTCGCCACCAGCCTGCGAGCTCTGGATGGCCAGGTACACTGAGTACTCGATAATCTTGCCAGAGGTCACGGAAGGTGGCTCCCAGGTGAGGTGAGCACCATCTGGACTCTAGAACAAAGGTGGCAGAATTGCTAAGCCTTACCTTCTTTATCCTTCCCTGCCTGTGTCTAGAACAGAGGAGACTAAAAGCATCTAGAAATGACTGCCACAATGGATATCTTCTACATTAACATTCAAAGAGCTTCAAATAAATCTGCCCCCAAAGTAGAATAAAATGAACTGGGACTCAACACACAGCCTTGCTATCTCCACTGTTACCTAATATGTGACTTATCACTTAGCCTCTCAGTGCCACAGCTCCCAATCTGAAAATGGACCTAACAGTACCTATACCTCCTTGGGACGTTTCCAGGGTTAGATGAAAGAACATGTTGGACAGCACAGGGTGTGGCATGTAGTGGACACTTACTGAACATTAGCTGGCAGGTTACAGAGGAAAAAGCTGAGGCTAAAGGCCATTGTCACCCTGGCAACAAGTGACAGAACCTGCTGACTTTGGTCATATCCTGGGGACCTTTCTGAGCCCCATCTGGCCCTGCTCCTATAGGCCTCTCCTCAGCCGAAGTCCTCTCTCCTCCAAGCAGGCGGGGGACCAGCACAGGCAGTTACCCCACAGCAAGACTCACTTTGCTGATTTTAATGGCACAAGGGGCCCCTGGGAAACCAGGCAGGCACGTCTTAAAGGCTGAGATCTCACTGAAGGGCCCCCGGCCACAGGCGTTGATCCCGGCAACACGAAACTTATAGGCGGTGCCTGGCTGCAGTTCCTGCTTCTTCAGCTGATTATAGTCAGGAACAGTGCCTGAGTCATCCTGAGGAAAGAGGACAGAAAAAGAATAGGAATATGGAGAGAATAAAGTGACATGAAGCCTGCTATCAAGGAGGCAGTTACACAGCCAGTAGAGACATTTACCCCAGGAATGTCACAAGTCTGTGGTGACAATGGGGCAGAAAAGAAAGATGTCAGCGATGGCTGCCCCTTCATGACAAGGGGGACACAGCAAGGCTGACTACAGCCACATACTATTGAGAAGGACTAAAAGCTCTCACTTTTGTTCTGCTGCTTCACGGGGAAGGATCCCTACCTGGCTGTCCTTAAGTTTCCTGGTCATTTAACTTGGTGCAAAGATAGAAATGTTTTTTTGGCAGCACCCATTCAGGGCAGTAGAGACAAGATCCACCCACCCAAGGGCAGGCATCAGCTCCTGAGGACACTTACATCTGATGGGACGGCATCATCTGGTGGCAGGAAATAGTGTGTCACCATTACATTGGTGCCCTTAATGACCCCTACATCAAACCATTGGTTCTCCTTCTTCACCGGTGCTTTGCTGGGTGGGGGTGGCAGGTCTGGCTTCTGGAAGACAGAAAGGAGGACACAGGATAAGGTTCTCAGGGCCTTGAGTAAGTGTTGCCACCCCCAATCTCAGGGTCCCCATCACACCCAACTCACCACACCCAGGGACTCAATGCCATTGGCCACTTCGGTTAGGGTTGCTGCAGCCTGCAGCTTCGCTGGGCTGGCTACCACAACCGGCTGAGGGGCCACAAATGTGTTGGATGGAGCCAGGCCTGGGAATAAAGGAGGCTTCAGTGGGAGAGTTACCTGAGACACTACTCCCTCGGGAGCCTGGGCATCCAGGCACCATGCTCCCTGGGTCTCCCCTGCCAACCTCTGTAGCACCCAACCAAACACTGTAGCACTTATTCCCCCTCAGTGGAGACATCTCTTCCTAGTCAGTAGAGTTCCTTGGGGGCAGGACTCAAGGTTAAGGTAGAGCCCTGCTTACTCTCTGTGGCTGTCGAGGGTAACAGGGCCACAGTGCTGGGGACAGCACCAGCCAGTTCATTGAGGCAGTTGCTCTCGATGGTGGGGTCGTTGAGGCTGTCAGCAGGGGCCAGGGCCTCAGTGGGGAGGTGGTGGTGCTGTTGCTGGGCCTGGGCCTGGGCCTGGGCCTGGGCCTCCTGCAGCTGCTGCTGCTGCTGCACCAGGGCGGCCAACTCCTGCTGTGTCAGCACAATGGGGATAGTGGCCTGGCCCTCCTGACCCTCAGCTGACAGGTGCCCCAGCTCCGCCTGTGTCACGGCTGCTGCTGCCTCAGAAGTATCCATAGGCTCGCCAGTGCCTGCTCCAGGGTTGAAAAAAACACTACTCACGAGGAAGGCCAACACACCTGTCCCGGAGGACACAGATAGGAGCAGGCCTCATTTCCCCGACCATCTTTATTCCACCCACACCCCACTGCAGGTTAAACTTTGGTCAAAGAGCCCTGGCTCCTACTGGGGCACTAGCCCCAGCCCACCTAGGACCCACTGCGTCCATCCTCTCTGTCATATCTGACTCACACCACCCTTGTAGGAAGTAGCTTTGCTCTTCTCAGGCTGTTTCTCTGTTGCCTTAGTCCTGACAAGGGGCTTGTCTCACCCTGTAGATCCCAGCTGGCACCTACCCATGACGGCCTGTTGTGCGGCCTGAAGCACGGCCTGGATGGCCAGGGCCTGGGCTTCCTCTGTGGCTGCAGCCTGGGCAGCTGCTTCAGCAGCAGCAGTTACTGCCAGTTCCTCAGGGGTGAGCCCTGTCACCATGAGGGTGGTGGTGCCTGCCTGAGTCTCGGCCATCAGCTCTTGGGGAAGCGATAGCTGGTCTACTTCAGACTGTGTGGGTGGAGGTGGCTGGACCACCACAGTGGCCACTACCGCCGAGCTGGCAGGCTCCTGGCCTGATGATGGGTCCCCTGTGCTGCTCAGATCCACGGCGTCCGGGAGCTCAGGGGTCTGGGAGGCTGATAGGACCTCGGTGGACTCCCCCATCAGGGGCGTGGAGGCAGATTGTAGGAGCTGCCGTGGTGGCAGCTGTGAGCGAGGCCCCGGTGAGACCTGGAGTTCCTCTGGGGGCTGCAGGATGTCAACAGCAGAGAAGGGCATGTCAGAAGTTTCTGTGTTGGCTATGGTCACTGTTATCGTGGCTGGGATGGGGACTTCGGTAGTCAGAGCCCCTGGGGTAGTCTCAGTCATTGACGAGATCTTCTAGAAAGGGAGAGAAGCCCCCGTCAGAGGGGAGGAGAGCGAGGCCAGAACCAGGCAGCAGCACAGAGAAGCAAAGGCAGCCTTCATTCTCCCCTGCAGGCCTGAGTTTTCATTCTTGATGGGCCAAATCCACCCCAAGTTAATGAGAGGGACAGCGATTCATTGAGCAGCATGAGGGGTGCAGAGAGACCCTTGAGACCTGTGGTCAAGTTTAACCCATTCTCAAAGAGGCTTCCTGGTTTAGATAATCACCTCATTTTACAGGCTACAATGAGATGGCAAGTGATGGGAACCAGTGACAGAAACAAAAGCAACCCAGCAATGCTGAGAACTATCAGACTCTTGCCTCCTGCCCAGCAGACACCAAGGCTACCCTTTTAAGGTTTTGAAAAGAGACCATGAGTGGCACTGTGTCTGGTGCAAGAGCGACATCTTGTGTGTGACTCTGGAACAGCAGGGGCCAAAGGCATGATGGGCAGGAAGGAGGGAAAAGGGTCCCTCAGGGCTCTTACCGGCACAGAAGGGCCTGGGACAGGTGTGGATTGCGTCACGGTGGTTACAGCCCGTGTCAGTGTTGAGGACACAGTTGTCGTGATTGCACTGGAGTTGGTGATGCTCACATTGTCACCCTGGGTGCTCTCCACCTCTCCCTGATCGCTCGCAGCTGGTGGGGGATCTGTAGGGTACCAGGCAGGAGGGTGGTTGGCAGGAACCCTACTGCCTCCACTTGGACTTACTGCCACAAGGTTCTACCACCTTTAAGGAAAAGACTGCAGAGGACAAGATGGAATGTCCCAGAGATACCCTAAATGTGTCTGATACAGCCCAGGTAAGCCCAGCCCAGCCAACCCAGCGGGTTAACTGGGAACCAAAGGCCCTAACTGCTCAACACTGGATAGGACTTCCTGCCACCATTTCCTTCAGCCCTGGGAGACTAAACTGCCAGGCCAGCCGCCTTTACTTACCTTGGTTTGAACTCATGTTGGAGGTGACAGTGGTGGCCGTATGTGTAGTGCCCGTCTCATGGGTCTCACAGGGAGGGTTGGAGCACACCCTCTGTGTTGGGAAAGGAGCCAATAGCGCTGTGCTGGCCTGGGGGGTGACACTGGGCACTGCTGCCACCTGCAGGCCAGACTCCAGGGTCCTGTGGGCAGGGGTAGCATCGGGGAGCAGGGCACCCACACTGACTGACATGGTGGTGCCAGTGGAAGTAGTCTGATGAGTCTCACAGGGGTGGCCAGCAGGGGCCTGCTGCCCACCTTCAGGGTGACCTGTACCCCCACTAGAGGTGGCGGTGGTGGCTGTGTGGGTGGTGCCTGTCTCATGGGTCTCACAGGGCGGGTTGGAGCACACCCGCTGGGAGCTGCCTGCATTCGAGGTAGTGGCCGTGTGGGTGGTGCCTGTCTCATGGGTCTCACATGGTGGGTTGGAGCAGACTTGGGTAACGGTGGCTGAGGGGCACAGTAGCGCCTCCAAGGCTGTCATAGTCACAGTGGTGCTAGGCGGGCTGCTCTCGTATGCAGGTGCAGGGGCCCCTCGTGCTGCCCCAGGCTCCCCAACACCCAGCATGGGGTGGGCTGTGGTGAGGGTACTGGCTGTGTGGGCGTGAGTTGTCTCCAGCTGGAGCCCTATAGGCATGTCCTTGCTGCTCAGAGAAGCTAACTGCACAAAAGCCGGGCTATGGGCCCCAAGGAATGGGCCAGCAGAGCGTGGGGCCCCAGTGGCCATCACAGTCATGGTGGTGCTGGTTGCACTGGTCTGGCGGGTTTGGCACTGGGGCTTAGAAACCTGGGCTCCCTCCACTGTCCCAGTGGACACACTGATCCGGACCATGTTCGGGTTGCTGGCCACACAGACCCGTCGGGCATCTCGCTGTTGGCTAATGCCAACATTTGACATGGCCGTGGTGGCAGTGTTGGTGGTACCCGTCTCATGGGTCTCACAGGGTGGGTCTGAGCAGCTGTGCTGCCCTGCCATGTTGGAGGTGGCAGTGGTGGCAGTATTGGTGGTACCCGTCTCATGGGTCTCGCAGGGAGGGTTTGAGCAAACTCGGACCACATTGCCATTCTGCTGCCCCATGGTTGAGGTCACAAGAGAAGCAGCTGCTTCTTGCCTGTCACAGACGAACTGTACTTGAGTAGGCTGGGGGTGGCCCCCAAGGTTAGCCACAACAGTGGTGGTAGCTGTATTGGTGGTGCCCGTCTCATGGGTCTCACATGGTGGGTTGGAGCATACCAGTGTCACAGTACCAGGCTGCACATCACCCTGGCCTGAATCGGCAATGGTGACTGTGGCTGAGGGCTGTTCTGTTGTAGGAGAGGCCAGGATGGACACAGGGAGGTCATGCACAGGCTGGGCCTCAACCCCGCTGGGTGCTGTGATCAGAGTCACTTGGGTAGGCTGGGAGACAGGCTGGGGGAGACACAAGACCAAAAAAGTTAATACCACAACTTTGTCCCTCTCTGAACTGTCACCTGCATCAGTTGAGACCACCAACTGTGCTCTTAAACACAGCACTGGTAGAGGCAATAAATACCCACTTGCCATCTGATCTTAAGACACTGACTTGCTGAGAGACCAGGAAAGAAGTGCCACTTTCCCTCAAATTGCATCTGGGGGGGGGGGGGAGAGACAGGGTACAAGGCATGAGGAGGACACAGCCTGGACTGAAGCTGAGCCCTCTGTCAGAGAATGGAAAGCCCCCATGACATACAAAGGCCAGCACCAGACGCTTCAGCACTTTCAGGAATTCAGCTTAAGAAAATGTATGAAGAGAAGAAAAACACTATGTGCCTACAAAAAGAACTGTTACATTCTCCATAACAACACAAGAGAAAGAGCGTGGTATTCAAACACCAGACATGGCTAAAACATGATGCCTCCTCACAAGGGACTATGAGCCAAGAACTATGCAACGACAGGGAAAATGTCTCTGGTGAAGAACACCTGCCATAGCAGTGTACAGCAGCAGAGCAACACCTGGACACAGGAATGAAATTCTCACACACTTTCACATGGGGGTCACTGCCTTGCACAGCGCTCTTGGGCCCCACCCTACCTGCATGGTGATGGTGGGAGTGCTGAGTCCGCCAGCTGCTGTCAGCGTGGTCTGTGCAGCTGACACAGTGATAGCAGTAGGGTTGATCACCTGGCTTGAGAGGGTGGCGATGGTACCCAAGGTGGTGATGGGCGTGGCCAGGGAGGCGCTGGTGCTGTGGCCCCCGGCTCCAGCTAGGCTGGTGGACACCGTGCCTGTGACCGTGCCCAGCGTCGTGACACCTAAAGGAAAGGAAGCAGAAGTAGAACAAGGCCTGCTGCTGCCATCTCCTTTCTAATGTCTTTTTCTCCCCAGGTGGGCAACTGGGAACTCTGGAGCCACCAGGAACAGAAGGTTCTGGAGAGTGTCTGCCTTCCTCCCCCAGCCACACTACAGGGAAGTGGTCATTAGACTGTAGGGACTGCAACCCAGTCACTGCTGAGCCCTGGCCTGTAGGCTACACACCTGTGGTGCCCTTCACAACCAATGTGGTGACGGCTGGCTTGACGGCGGAAACAGTGACAGGGGTGACCAGGCGGACGCCCCCCATGGGCACGGTGCGGAGGATGGTGCCTGGCTGTCCAGGGGCCCCCTTCAGCACCACCTGGAACACCAGAGGAAAGTGCTGCCAACGTCACTCCCAGGCCAGTCAGGAGGACACGTGTGGCCTGCTGGGGACCGTACTGAATACTGGGGAAAGAAGAGGGCCAGGTGTGCCTCACCTGGGTAACTCCTTGCTGCCCATGGCCAGTAGCAATTTTGGGGACAGCAGTGATGATTTTGGCAGGTGCTCCAGTTCCTGAAGTCATAACCTTGGTGGTAATGATGGTGATAGGGGACTTGATGCCAGGACTGCTGGTCACACCTAGATGGGGGAGAGTGGAGACCCAGAGAAAACATGATCTGTGACAGCTTCCCATGTCTCTCATGTCCCTGGTGCCACCTTTGCAAACAGTTAACCTTGCTACCTGCCCCTAGTTTATAACAAAGTCTTATAAATAATCACACCCAGTCCTGCCATCTCTCTACAAACCTGAAAACCCAACAAAAAGGACAAGGAAGTAGAAAAGAGAGAGAAACCAAACAAGAACAGCTGTGCCCAGCCTCCACGGCTCCTGCTGGCTCTGGCCCTGGGAGTCACTTGCCAGCACACATAAAGAGACGGAGCCCCCTACCTGCCGCGCCTGCCTGGGTGATGATGGCTGACATGGGGATGGTCTTGATGATTGTGGTTGTGCCGGGCTTGGTGGTGCTGGGGGACACACTGCTGATGCCCAGGATGGTGGGCTTGGCCCCTGCCCCACTGGCCTGTGTGGTGGTGATGATGGTGGTAGGCTTGCCATCTGCTGAAGTCACCAACTTCAGGATCGTCCCTGCTGGCAGGGGTCCTTTGGTCTGAAATGGGGAAGTAGGTGGGTGAACTGGCATCACTATTGGAAAGACAAGTATGGTCTGGACATGGTGGGTGATGAGACTGAGGAGCCAATATGTTCATGGGACCTTCTGTAGGTAGGACACATATGTATGTTCTCCTTGGCGCACTACCCACTCTTGCTTATGTGGCAATCTGGAAACCATTTCCAGCTGAGACCAAGAGCTCACCTGGATGATCTGAGTCACAGGGCCTGTGGATGCCTGGCCGGTGACTGCTGAAGTTTGAACTGGCTTGGTCTGGACCACTGACATCACTTTGCCCAGATTAGAAATCTGAAAAGCAAAGGATGAAGTAGGGAGTGATCCGGAAACCAAACAAGGGCATGTCCTGAGCTGTGACTCTCCTAGAGCTGGCCCAGGGCAGTGAAATTACCACTGGCAGTCGCTTTAGCCTGCCAGCTGTCACCAGCAGCCGTGTGGTACCCATCACTCACCAGAGCACTGCCTCCTGGAACAGAGATGGGGCTCTTCACCAAGGTGATGGTCTTGGTGACCCCGCCCACCACCGTGGTGACCACCTGGGCTTGCTGGGCCACTGTCACAGTCCCTGACTTGTGCACCGTGATGATAGGGCGGGTAGACGTGTTGGTGGCAGAGGAGACAGATGTTCCCACCTGGGCAGCTGCAGTCTTCAGCATTCGGGTGGCTGGGTTGCTCACCTGGCGAAGGCAGAGACAAATCATAGGCAAGGCAGAAAGACATGGGGCCACCACCTGGAACGTCCACAGTGGGCTCACAGCTCTAGCCTTGATGTCCCCTGCCCTAGCTGTAGAATGGCTTGTCCTTTCACAAGGCAAGTGAGCAGAATGAACCACCACAAGCCTAGCCTAAGGGTATCAGGTAGTCAATGGAGACAGCTGGCTCCACAGCCCACGACAAGCACGAATTATGGACCAATGGGTTGGTCCAAATCCTGAAGGACAGACCATTATTGTCTCATCACAATAATGGGGGCAGTGACCAGAGCCCCTAGCACCAAGGCTGCTGGCCCCAAAACTGGTCCAGAAGATGCTCACCATGACTGGCGAGGAGGCCACCTTCACAGTGGCTGGGAGGGTAGTAGTGCCAGGTGTCACAGCCACAGTCTTGACAATGGTGGTACCTGCTGGGACACTTAGCACTGTGGGCGCCGAGGAAGGCGGGATCTTCTGGGTGGCAGCAGCTGCAGCTGCCAGTGCAGCCATCCCACTCATCTGAGGGCTGCTGCCGATCACCTGCAGCAGGTGGAGGGCACGTGAGTAAACAGCGAATGCTACCCACCTCCCTGCACTGAGGACCTCACCAAAAGCTGCCAAGAGCTCAGTTCTGCTCCAAGAAACCTCTACACTGCCACCATCTCCCAAGTTTTCCTATTTCAGAGCCTGTTAGCCTGTCCCACACAAGGACTTCCACTAACTGGGGAAGGCAACCCTGGTGACAGGAGTTGGCCAGGAGCTCTACATGTTTTTTAAAGACCGGAGTCACTGGGGCGGCGCCTGTGGCTCAAAGGGGTAGGGCGCAGGCCCCATATGCTGGAGGTGGCAGATTCAAATCCAGCTCTGGCGAAAAACTGCAAAAAAATACCCCAGCCAAAAACTGCAAAAAAGGACCGGAGTCACATACGGTTTATTTCTCGCAGGCCTGGGTGAAACCCAGCTGACTACATTCTCCCCTCAGGCCTCAGAACAAGAAAGTCCACACTTAAAATGCCCTTAAGATCAAAGAGGAGGTTAGGTCCCTGAGGCCTTCATTAATTCTTGCCGCGCTGCTGGACCATACCGTCAGTACTTTACAGATGTGAAAGGCACAGGACGTGCAGTACCAGAGCAGGCCAGGACTGGAAGATCACCCGTACTTATTCCACTCATCTCACCGGGACCACTGGAAAGTCCCACCCCCACTCCAGCCTGGCGACCGCTCCTCACCGTCCCCTGGGCACTTTGTGTGGGCACAACCATTCGCACACCAGCGGGCAGGGAGGTCACAGTGACAGGGGCTTTCCCAGCCTGGCTGGCAGGTCGCATGGTGACCAACGGGGTTCCTGTTGTAGCCTGAGGACCAGTCACCTTGAGAACAGCAGGGACACCTGATGAGAGAAGAGGTGGCCATCAGTAAGCCACCATCTACATAATAGTCCTCAGCCCTACTGCTGAGTTTAGCATGCAGACCTGAAGTATTTTTGCTGAGCTGCTTGTGCTGTGAACCTGTCTCTTCTCTGTGCCCTCAGAATGATCACCTCCATAGGCGAGGCACAATTTCCACCTCTTTGTAGCACTTGGTTAACAAACTCCGCAGCAGTCCCCTACTAGGTGCTGAGTTTCCCCAGAGACCAGCCCTTATAGCCCAATGCCCTGGCCCCCAGCGTACCTTGAGTCCTGGCTGCTGTGGGCACGGAAATGGAGCTGCCGGGCACCGTCGGCAAGACCTGGATGGTGGTGGTGGTCGGGGGCGCGGCGGCAGCCTGGGGCAGGAGCGTGATGCCTACTTGGGTTAGCGGCTGCACAGCAGGTGCAGCTGCTGCTGGGGCAGGGCTCTTGGGAGGGTTGGCAGGCACAGATGGGACTGGATTGGGTGTGGGGGAGGTGGCAGTAGCAGCCGTGGCAGGAATGTCATATTTCTGGAGCTGCAGAAGGTAACTGTCGGCTGTCGCCACTGCCCCCCAGCTCACCTCCAGGGAGTTGGTGTTGGCTCGTACCAGCTGTACCCGGGCTGGGGGCGGTGGCTTTTCTGTTGGAGAATACAGGTGGTGAGAAGGAGAAGCTGAGGCTCCAGGCAATGAATGGCAGGGCTTAGCTGGACTGCATCTTACCTGTCTCCAGGTACCAGAGGTCCTTGCAGCACACCTGGTTGTTCCAGGCCTTGCGGTAGCCATCACGCCCACTCCAAATGTAGAGGCGGGTGTTGATGGCAACTGCGCAGTGGCCAGCTCGAGCCCGGGGAATGTTGTCCTCTAGTGTATCCATCAGGATGGTCTCCCAGGCCATGGTATCTAGAGGAGGGTGGACAGAGGAGCTAGGCATGGAGGGCAGAGGAAACCCACCACCCCCAGCTATATCCTGTTCTGTTGCCGTCAGAGTGAGGAATTAAAACCAAGAAGCTGTCAGATTACTAAAATAAAAGCATCAAAAAAGGGCAGGGCCTGTGGCTCAGTGAGTAGGGTGCCAGCCCCATATACTGAGGGTGGTGGGTTCGAACCCAGCCCCAGCCAAACTGCAACAACAAAAAAAAACTGGGCGTTGTGGCAGGCACCTGTAGTCCCAGCTACTCGGGAGGGTGAGGCAAGAGAATCGCCTAACCCCAAGAGCTGGAGGTTGTTGTGAGCTGTGATATCACAGCACTCTATGGAGGACAATAAAGTGAGACTCTCTTAAATAAAAAAAAAAAAGACAACAACATCCCCCTCCAAACCCAACTCTATACGGCAAAAAACACCATA
The DNA here is from genome assembly GCA_963574355.1 of Loris lydekkerianus. Lineage (NCBI taxonomy): Eukaryota > Metazoa > Chordata > Mammalia > Primates > Lorisidae > Loris > Loris lydekkerianus. The sequence goes on from CAUYPK010156089.1 coordinate 12,871, forward strand.
AAAAATAAAATTATAAGCCATAAACCAACCAGGAAAACTATTTGAAATGCACAGCCAGAGGTCTTGTTTTTGCATGTCAAATAGTCCAACCCAGAGTTGGGCAGAAAGGAACCCATTTATGGAAAAAAGCCAATAAAAGGTTCTTAAGAAAATACACCATCACTGAAAAGAAAAGAAATGTAAGTTTAAACCATACAGTGCCTGGCAGTCTGACTTCCGTGCCCACTGTGGTGGGCTCAAGGTGAGCCCAGGGAGGGGCCTGGCCAGTGGGAGCTTCAGTACCAATCAGGCGTGGCAAAGGGAGATCTGACTGCATGCGAGGGCCATTCCAGGGACTCAGGCACTGTCAGGGCGTCTACGGTGGTGAAGCCTCTGTGCGGGGTGGTCCGGCAACATCTGACAACAGCTCTACCTCTAGTATATTTGGATATACTTGCAGGCGGCAGGAACGGTGCAGGGACACTCAGAGCAGCGTCTGCAGTCACAGCACCACAACAGCAATTCAAGAGTGAAGCTGCTCGCCGCGCAGGGAGTGGAACGACCTCCGAGACACAGTAAGTGACAAAAGCCAGGCACAGCACGGGCAGCAGGCTGCTGCCATCGCCTGCCTTTCAACGGCCCTATGGCTAATTCTATGTAGGAGAGTTCCTACAGGGCACACAGAAACCACCTGTGTGGTTGCCTGAGTACTGTGGGAGAGGGAGGCTCTGCACCGCGTGCTTTTGTGCTTCTGCGTGTCAGAGCAAGTGTGTGAAGAACCTATTCAAAATCATAAGGGAGCATCACTTCAGAGCACTCTACCCACTGGACATTTCTGGTGGATTCTAGAGGGTGCCAAGGGCTGGCTTTGCTCCATGCATCCCACACAGGTCTCAGGGCTGAGGAGGGTCAGCCTCCTGCAGGCCACTCCAAGACCCAGGAGGCCATACCCAGGTTGAGACAAGCCAGCGTGTTGGTACACTTCCACTCCTTCTCATGTGTGGCCACTTTGACGTCATCCATGACGAGAGGCACCCAGCCACCAAACACGTACATTCTGAGAGGGGGAGGGAAGAGTGGGAGAGGATTGTACAGGAGGAGCCAAACTAGAGGCCATCCCTTCTGCCCAGTTCTAGAGCTCGGCCCTCTAGCTCTTCCCCAGGATGCACAAAACCTTCTGACACAGCCTTCTCCTACCTGGTGGCTCAGCCCTCACAAGAACTGTGTCACCTCTACTGTAAAAACACCACCATTTGACTCATCTACAGCTCACCTTCATTTGCATCATTCCTAGATTCCCTTTAGGACCTTGGCATTCACAAAGACACTCATCTGCTGTGTACAGGACCTAGAACAGTCTCCACCCTTGATGAGGTGGAACCTCAGAGGCCCACAAGAGTCTCAGGCCGGTCTTGCATGTGGACCCCTGCACCCTGAGTCTGTCTTGTCTTGGTCGCCCAGGGTCATAAAGGGAAAATGGGGCTAAACGCCAGCCAGAAAAGAAAAGGAGCCTGTAGGCCTGCAGGAAATAAAACTGACCAGCGCCCCATGGGGGCAGGGGCAGTGTCAGGCTAAAGAGAAAGTGGAGGAATAGTCACTCACTTATTTCCAATGGTGGTTGCTGAGTGAAGACTGCGAGGAAGAGGTGCCACCCCACTGAGACTGGGCTTGTTCCACGTCAGAGTCTCTGCAGAGAGATGGAGAGGAGGAAGGGTCACATATGCTGGATCAGACCCAGGCTGGTCCTTGTGGACTTGGGGAAGGGTTGGGAAGGCAGGTCAACCCAGTTCGAGAATCCATCCCTGGCCTCCCCACAGCCTCTGATAGATAGACCCTGACTGGTGTAGCTGCCAGATTCTGGTATTTTCCAAGCAGCTTTGACCACCCTAGCGGCGATGTCTCCTCAGGTGTGCACTGAGCACCTGCTCTAAGGCAGCACGGCCATCTGGGTGGGCTCATCATTAAGGTGTTTCTGGAAGCACTGCTGGGAATTTCTCTCACACTAAATTGTTTCTCTTCAGTGTCAACTCTGATCTATGGGACAGCACAACCAACATCTACTCTCCCTTGTTGGAAAGCCATCGAGAGACCTGTGGTTAGTGATCTCTTCTAACCACCCGTTTACCTGCCCACGTAGCCCCCAAAGGCCTAACAGTTTAATGACATCCAATTATACCATCCCAGTCAGACACTGAGGAGCCAAGAGGCACTAATGCTACCCAAATTGAGACAATTCCATTCTAGAAAGGTCTGATTTCTCCCCTTACTCTCCTATAAGCTAGCAGACCAAATCAGGGAAAGGCAACAGTCCCAAACCTAGGGATGATATAGGTAGGGTCCAACCCACACCCTACCATGACAAGAGACAAGAACTAAGTGGGATGCTCCACTGCCCTACAAGCCCCATCTCACCATCCGACGAGGCCACTCATGAGGTCAGCTGACTGGCAGACGTATTCTGCCCACTGCCCTGCTTACCAATGTCCAGGGTCCAGAGGTCCCCCAGCCTGCAGCCACTCATCCCTCCGTAGATCACCAGCTTGGATTTTTTGTTATCTTTTTCAGTGTAGACCACAGCAGTATGTGACTCCCGGGGTGGAGGCAGGACCCCATAAGTGATGGGGATGTCCCAGGCTACCACTCCAGAGCCTGGCCGCAATTCCAGGATGTATAAGTCATTCAGATACCTGATGAAGACAGACTAGTTATGGCAAGCCCCAACTCTACAAGCCAGAGGCTTCAGTGGGCATCTACCAGTGAACAGCAAACTCTCTGGAATATAAAGGGGCTAAGGCCACATGAACTCCCAACTTCTTCTTCTACCGTTGCTCCTGAGGAAAGGCTGCCAGACACTCCCTAGAGTGAGTCCAACTAGAGCAGTGGGCTGGAGTGTGTGAAGTTGTATGGCAATCTTAAATTCACATCCAGTTAGTGGCCCCTCTGGGCTGCCATGCACACAAAGCTGGGCATTATATAAGGCCCTCCAGAGAGCAAGAGGGGGTGTCAACTTGGGACTACCTCCAAACAGAAAGGCTCTTGGCCACAGGCCTTGGAAAATACCCATCAGGAAACCTGTAAGCAGCAGAGGCTGAGATGGAAAGCCACCAGATCCAAACTGGGTGTGAGGAGCAGGGACCAGCCAAATACAAAGTGGTCTTCTACCTCCTGACCTGGACCTCCTCCCACAAGGCACTAAAGGTTAGAGATCTCGGAAAGCTCCTCAGAAGGCATCTAGTGCCACCCTCTCATTTTACAGCCCAGTATGGTTAAGGGTACGTGGCTACAGTGGGGTTAGTTGACACACAGACTTCAGGGTCCCATGGAGCCCTGCACACACGTGAGCACACTCACCCTGGTGGGATTCTACAGAGAAAGGATAAAACCTCACCTTGGAATGTTGTTCTTGGGGTCCTCACTATCATTGGCCAGACCCCCAAATAGGTAGCATTTGTTGCCAACAAGGGAGAAGCTGTGCCCAAGCCGAGGACATGGAGGGGGCCCATTTTTGGGTGTCTTTGCTTTGAGTCTCTTCCACTCCCACCGGCTGGCCTGAAAAATCAAGACTCAAGAGATTGAACCCAGGGATGAGGAGGCCACCACTGGAGGGCCTGGGATAATTTGTGGTGTGGGGAGGAGATGGTCTAGGGTGAGCAAAACGGCCTACTGGAGCCATCTGGGCCCTGCCTTTTCCTTTGAGGCAGGCCAAGTTCAGAGTCCCCTCAACTGGCTTGCTGGTCTCAAGCCCCCAGGCCACCACCGTGAGGAGTGCTAGGAGAGGGCCATGCAGGACGAGGCGGTGGTGTGAGAACCCAGGGCTGTGGAGAGGCAGCTCCTAGGGCTCCCCGCTGTTACCTGGAGCTCATAGAGGTCATTGCTGTATTTCCCATATTCCACCATCCCACCAAACACCAGCAGGCGAGTCCCGTCACACACGAAGCCATAGGCTGCACACCCAGGAGGGATGTCCCCTCTCACAGCAGGAATGAACCACTGATTGGTTGCTGGGGATAAAAAGGAAGAACAAGTCTGAACCCTGGAGCACCCAGAACCACAGCCCCCATCCCTTTTTCCTCAAATCCACTGGCCTTTGAACGTGGCCAGAGAGAGGGTCAAGCCAGCTGGTCTCTACCAGCCTGGACCTCCTCCCATCAGCATCCTGCTCTAGCCACTGCATCCAAGCCATCTTCCAAATTCCTCAAATTAAGAACACCACAAAACAGCTTGTGACCACCCTGCTTCTCGTCAAGGTCACCTTAAGAAGCAGGAAGTCACTGCCCAAGAGAATTCATCAGTTTCAGGGAATCTGGCCACTCACTTCCTTCCTCTACTGTTTGGGTGACCATCGGAAATAAACGTCTGTACCCAGATACCCTCTCTGTGGCCCCATGCTCCTCTCCCAGGAACCCAGGTCTCTCTCCATGCACCAGGTATGACAGCCCAGCCCACAGCTGCACCTTCAAGTGGCCAAAACAGCAACTGAACTGCTGTAGGCTGGGGAGAGCACAGGGACAAGTGCCAGTCTGCACTCTGACTCCGCTCATCTCTGCTGACTTCCCCAGGCCTTTTCTGTCTCCTAGGTGATAGTCCCCAGGCTCTGTGGTAACACCAGTGCCCCTCCCCCACAAAGGCACGCCTACAGTACTCCAGAACATTCTTGAAAGCCAGAGGTGACAGCCTCAGCAGAGTTTCTGTGACAGAAGCTTCTCCAAAAGCCTGTGGGGGTAGGGAGACCACCAAGAAAGAGGATGAAGCAGACTCCAGGCACCACCTGGCTTCCCCAAGCAACCAGGGCCCCCAACCTTTAGCTGGCAGTAATGAACCCAAGTCCTCATTCCCCTCATATTGCTATACCTGGGTTCCTGGAAAACCTCCACCTTCTTTGAGGGGTCCTTTCCTGCCCCTTGGAGGATATACCATACTCTCTCCTAAAACTCCAAACTAGAGGCTGAATGCAAATCTGATTCCACACTCGCAAGTTGGTTCTGGTCAGATCTGAGTGAATGGACTGCAGGAGGAGCTGAGGCCCTGGCTCTGGGTGCTACTAGGTTAGGGCAGGCACAGAGCACAGGCCTATCCCTGCACCTAGAGAATCAAGACTGTCTCCCCCACAGGGTGTGACAGGGACGGGAATTCATGTTAGGAGGAAACTTGGGAGGCTTCTATGGTCCATGCCAGTTGCTTGGGCCACTGCTTTTCAGCTTGACTTTCCATGCAGGGATGCTGTGACCCTGTGATACGGTATAAGACACATACTTCATTTTAGAGTATAGAAAAGAAAAAACATTTGTTTTTTTTTTCCTTATTCAGGTGCATCTGGGAATAGGGGCTACATGAGAGGGGAGGGCTGCCTGCTGCTTGCCAGCACCTACCTGCCTAAGTCGTCTGCACAGGTTGTGGGTCTCCCTGCCATTTCCCTACAGTTGAGGGGCAGAGCTTGGACTGCCCAAACCTAGGACCAGGCCCTCTGCCTCTTCTCATCCCTAGTTCCCTAGTGCAGAAACCACCCAAGACAAGCAGGAGCTTTTGATGCTAAGGCAGATCAACCTTACACAAACCAGGAGAGACGCCTCAAATAGTCCCTGTAAGCAGTTCCACGTATGGGTAAATAGAAAGAGCAGGAAAAAAAACTCAGTAGATAAAGGAACAGAACCCAGGAGGGAAAGTAATTTACCTGAGATCACAGACTAAAACAAAGAAACAAGAATCCACATGCCTGCCCAAGGGTCCCAAGCACAAGCAGCCAATGGCCACCCTTACCCACACAAGTACTCGAATGGCCAAGGCACATAGCTATAGGTCCATCGGTCAAGATTTGGGGCAAAGTTGGCTCAGTGGCTGTACCACAGCGGCTAGGGCACCAGCCACAAACACCGGGGCTGGCGAGTTCAAACCCAGCTCGGGTGTGCCAAAACAACAATGACAATTACAACAAAAAAATAGCTAGGCGCTGTGGCAGGCTCCTGTAGTCCCAGCTACTTGGGAAGCTGAGGCAAGAGAATCGCTTAAGCCCAAGAGTTTGAGGTTGCTATGAACTGTGATGCCATGGGGACAAAGCTAAATGGCAAATGATATCAGCCTGTGGCTTTCCCATCACACCCTGCCCACTAACCCCGTGGTTATAAGTTTATAAGCAACCTGTGATAGCCCTGGGGCTCCTAATCACATGACCCTTCTAGAGGACCCAAGCGGTGCTGAACTCATTCTGTAATACTCCAGGCAGAGCAAGGGCCCTCCCTACCTCATCAAGGAGTCTGCTCAGAGAGCTGTTCCTTCATTTTACCCACTGTTCTGCCACCCCCTGAAGGCACCGCAGCAAGGGAGGGCCATCCATTCCCTGCCTTCCAAATCCACAGCTGTTCTTGAGTGCTCTTTAATCACCTGGAGGGGGCCTCATTCTCAGATATGCTCTGGCTTGTCACCACCCTCCAGGCTGGCTCTTAGCTAGAAGGGGACTTTGGGGGGAAAGAAGGTTATCCTTCTGCAGCACCTGCATGGGACAAACACTACTCTACCTTCCCTTTCCTCAGCAAGACTTATGTCCCAGCTGCTGTCCTGTCATCACCTAGAGACCAACAGCCAAGCAGCAGGGTACACAGGCAAGTTTGAGGAATTACCTTCCTCTTTGTTCCATCTGTCACATCAGAGCGTTTCCTGTGTGGTACACACCATGCCTGGTGTTGGGGCACAGACAAGACCACTCTCATATTCACACTTCCCACCTGGTAGGAAGGCTGTGCACCCCTCCCACGAAGGGACAGACGTCCCAAAAGAGCTCTGAAGCCAGTCAGGCCCTTGGGAGCACAGAGCAAGGGTGACTAATAGGGAGAGCAGGAGGGGAAAGGGTTTCTCAGAAGAGGTGACGTTTGACCTGGGCCTTGAAGGGTGAACAGGATTTCCTGAAAAATCAAACTGGCAGGGCCAATCGGGAAATGACTATAAAAGCCCAGTAAGAAAATAGGGGAACCTGGAATGGAGGGGGACAAATCAATACCAGCTTGACTTTGACCAATTAGATGCGGAAACAGAGGAAAAGGGAGGCGTTTCAAAGGTGGTGGACTGCAGCGTGTTGACTGAAAAGACAGATGATGGAATGGTCTCTGTGAAGGTCTGCACTCCTGCCCAATTCCCCTACCAGCTGGCAGGGTGACCCTGGACCTATCACTTCCCCTCTTGGACCCCAATTTCCTCATCTGCAGAAACAAGGAAGTTCCACTAGATATTTTCCAAGGTTCTTTCCAGCTCTAACAGTCCATGGACACTGAGGCAAAAACAGCCTTGGGGGAGCACTCCAGCCCTGACAGTAACTGAAATTCTTTGGCTTACCAGGTGGAAATTAAATTCCCTGGGACAAGGGCAGCAGCTACCCTAAGACCTCTGAAAGGCCAATGACCTGTCCCACAGCCACTGTGGCCACTGCTGCTGCCACCAGCTTCTCTCCCATTCATACACACCCACCCTTTAAGTGCACACCCCATCTCCTAACCCCCAACCTGCACACACATCCCTGAAACTTTATCTTAGCAGCAGGGAATGCTTCCAGATCAGATCTCTCTCCAAAGGAGCAAGTCTTTTTGAGGACTGGTCCCACAGAAGGAAAGGAGCAAGAGGCAGAGGTGTGAGAACATGCCCTGACCTCGTTTAAAACAAAACAAAGGTAACAAAGCAAAGGTCAGCTGCAGAGGGAGCGCTGGGCTGGCTGGTAGGAGAGGGTAGCACCAATGCACAGGCACAGGAGGCTGAGCCCAGTAGGCAGCTGCCAAAAGCAAAGTGACACATAAAAGAACTGCAAGCAGGGAGCTGGGTCTGCTAGCTGCTCTCTCCCAGAGGTGGCCCTGAGGAATTGATTATGACAGTTTCCAAAACGTTACCTTGGAGGATTCCAGGGTGTGGTCTGAAGCAGCCCTCTGAAAGGCTTGCTACCCTCTATACACAACCTGTCTCTGCAGACTAGTAATTCATTAATGCCAAAGTGGTCAATTCATTTCAATAAACTAATGAATATGTAGAACCCCAGGAAGCCAAGGCAGTGGACTTTGGAACTTATTGTAATTAGGCCCCTGCCCTACTTTCTAAAATTGCATCTCCCTGCCAGCGTTTATGAGAAGACAGAGTTGGCCCAAGGAGTTGAGAAGGTGCGGCTCTGGGCAATGGCATCTCTAAAAACAGCCCTACCACTTGATAAGTTGTATCACTGTCCCTTGGCCTCAGCTTACTGGGCTAATTCCTGCTACGGCAGCTGCCTAGGTTGACAAAGAACACCACCCACACCACTGGGCGTAGGGGCTGAGAAAGGCCCTGCTCCCCAGGAGGCAACAGGTGCTAAAGGACTCCAAATGCAAAGGCTCACCAGACTTTCAAAGTCAACTCAGTGGGGACAATAATCTACAAGGTGCAGGAGGCCCACATTCCCTGCCTGGGGCTGGAGAACCCCAACCACTACTCAAACCAACTTTCTCAGGCCTGGCAGGTGGCTCACACCTATAATCCTAGTGCTCTGGGAAGCTGAGGCTGATGGATTGCTTGAGCTCAGGAGTTTGAGACCAGCCTGTGCAAAAGTGAGACCCCATCTCTACAAAAAATAAAAAAACTGGCTCGGCACCAGTAGCACAGTGGTTACGGTGCCAGTCACACCAAGGGTAGCGAGGTCGAACCTGCCCAGGCCAGCTAAACAACTGCAACGAAAAATAGCTGGGGAATTGTGGATTATGGCAGACTCCTGTAGTCCCAGCTAGTTGGGAGGCTGAGACAAGAGAATCGCTTAAGCCCAAGAGTTGGAAGTTGCTGTGAGCCATTGCCACAGCACTCTACTGAGGGCAACATGGTGAGACTCTGTCTCAAAATAAATAAATAAATAAATAAATAAAATAAAAATTAAAAAACTGAGGCAAGAGGATCACTTGAGCCCAAGAGTTGGAGGCTGCTATGAGCTATGTCTACCCGCGGTGACAGCTTGAGACTGTCTCAAAAACAAAAGAACAACCGGCTTGGCACCTGTAGCTCAGCAGCTAGGGCTGCCAGCCATATACACCAGAGCTGGTGGGTTCAAACCCAGCCCAGGCTTGCCAAACAACAATAACAACTACAACCAAAAAATAGCCAGGAGTTGTGGCAGGTGCCTGTAGTCCCAACTACTTGGGAGGTTGAAGCAAGAGAATCACTTAAGCCCAAGAGTTTGAGGTTGCTGTGAGCTGTGATGCCACCAGCACTCTACCTAGGGCAACAGCTTGAGAATCTGTCTCAAAAAAACAAAACAAAACAAAACAAAACAACAACCAACTTTCTTCCTCTAGGAGGCAGCTCCACTAACATCCCACCCCCAGAGTGACAAGCCACTGAGGGCCAGTTAAAAGAGTGATGGTCTCACAGTGCTCTCACAAAGCCCAGGATGTGAGATATCCCCACCAAAGAGCTTGTCTTCAGGTGCAGGAAGTGTCCAGGATCACCAGATGCAAATGGAGCAAAAGGGGCTTTGGTGGGGGGAGGTGCTGGAAGATGCACCTCCCTGCTGAGGAGAGGAGCTTCTTAAAGCCAAGGTCCAACAAAGAGCCTTTCTTCTACACCTGATGAACCACCATGCCTGGGACAGAACTCACACAGACCCTTCCTTTGGGGCAAGTCAACAGGTTACTTAGGAGCTGACCTCATGCTAGGCCTACAAAAGCACCAGGTGGCTACCACAACTACCACAGGGAAAAGGATGCTGGAAGCTGCCCTCAACAGCAGCATGCTTTCTGCCCTAGAGATTCAGCAAGGCTGGGAGGCATGAGGCTACACTATGTGGCTCCCATGAGGAAGTAGCCTAGAAGGCCAGCGCATTAGCAATGTCTGGAGACAGGGAGAGGTTTCTGCTCCCTTTCTATTACCAGTGCTTCGATTTTAGGTGGAGGCAGAATTGGCAGGATCACTCCCTTGATCACACTGATGAGGTGAGATGCAGGAGTCCCCAGCCCACTGAGAGATAAACGAAATTCATCTTGCAAACCAGAAGGCACCAGATTAGGAAAAGAGGCGATTTGAAAATAATAAAGAAATAAAGGAGGCAGAGTGCTGCCCATCCTACATGTCCCTAAAGTTCCGGCATAACCCAGGTCGTATTAGGATGTTAAAGGCTGCCATTTTTCTAGGCACAGTGAAATAATCTATAATCTAGAAATTGTCATTTCTCCAGAATGGGCACTAGAGAGGAGAAAGAGCTGAGCAGGCGCAGAAAAAGGGAGGGCGGACTCTGCGCCAAGGCGGACGCATCCGCCTGCCCCAACCTGCTGGGTAACGGTGTATGTCTGAAGTCACCACCAGTGACGATACCCCTAGCCCTCACTAGTCCTACTAGAGGGTTTCTCTCAACTGCAGAAAAGCAACCGTCAGATACAGGAGAGTTAAAAGGTTTAAGAATCTGGAGAAGACCAGGAAAAAGCAAAGAAGCCAGGCAGAACAGAGAGGAGGGGAAAGTAAATCAGTGGGGAGGATTAAAGAGAGGGGAAGAAAAGGGAGGGAGGGATGGGAGAGGGAAAAGAGAGGAGGAAGAGGGAAGGGAGGAGGGGGGAGCGGGGGAGAGACGGAAGAGAGGGAGGGAAGAGGAGAGGGAGGAGGAAGCGGGGGAGAGAGAGGGGAGGGGAGAGGGGAGGGAGGAGGGAAGAGAGGAGGGAGGAGGAAGACCGGAGGGAGGGGGAAAAGGGAGATGGAGGGAGGAGAGAGGGAGATGAAGGAAAGGAAAGATCTGAGGACCCAGGGAGCTTTGCACTCACCAGTGTTGTACACGTGCAGTTCGTCCACTATTCCCTCGTTGCCACCGCCAAACACCACGATGAGCTCCTTGATGGCCACAGCGCGGTGGCCGTGGCGGGGTCGGGGCACCGGACCCGACCAGCCCACCACTCGCTTCCAACGGGGCTGCAGGAGCACCGCTGGCGAGTTGGCGGGCGACACGGCCGAAGCCATAGTTCCGGGAAAGGGTGCGGTGGGAAGAAGTCAACTAGCGGGAAGGGAACCCCTCAATTCCTCTCACACACACCCCCTTATGTCTAAGACAGCTCTCACTGAGAAGCGGTTCCTCACACAGCGGTGGACGACTCCATGGAGGCCGCCATCTTAACTATCCTCCTTCCCTTTGGCTCTTCCCCTTCTTCTTGCTCACCCCGTCTCCTCAAGAGCCTACTGAAAATATCGACCGCCTAGGCTTGAAAAGCTGGAGGCCGCCGAGTCCCGCCGCCCTGACTACTTGCCGGGGCGCTCCCGCTTACAAGCTCGGGCGGGAGGCCCTGGGTGCCGCCATCTTGAGCCGCCTCTCTCTCCTCCCTTCCTCAGTCGTATCCCTCCCCCGCCGGAAATGGCGGAGCCCCGGCCCGGTTCCCACACCCCCGAGTCCTCAGCACTGGCCGGCTTCCGGGGCGGGTGGAAAGGAGCCACAAGCGCCGCGGTCGTCCCAACCCCACCGGCGCTCAGACCACAATTGTGGGAGCCGCCATCTTGAGACTGTCCCGTTTCCCCGCCCAGCGCTTAGTCCAGTTGCCGCTCCCAAAAAGACTCGACACTCCTATGGAATACAAGCGCGCCGGAGTCCGGTGCAACCAGCTCGAACTCTCAGGGGCTGCTTGGGAGCTCGCGCCGTACAACTCGTGAGGTCTCGCACCTCTCCCCTTAGTCCGCCTCTGCTGCTCAGGCTGAGCCTGCCGCTCTGGGAGCCGCCATCTTGAGACTACCTCTCCCTTCCCCCCTATTCTCTTCCTCCTAGGTCAGTTCTTCCACTGCAAACCAAACGCAAGGCAGTGTCCAATCCTCACTTCCCTCCTTGTGACTCCTTCCCACAGAAACCGCTCCAGAGAGCCAGAATTAGGCCCCGAAGTGGCAACTGTACGGCAGAAGGAGCGGTAACGGCAGGGCGCTCATGCCTCCTCCCTGGGAGCCGCCATCTTGAGTGAAGAAGTAACAACTAAACATGGCGGCGGCGGTCGGGAGAGGGGGCGGAGCCCAGCGACGTCACTGCTGCCCCCGCCTTCGCACAGCTTCGCCTGTGGGTCCAAACCTCTTAAAGGACCCCGTGCACCCTGGGTGCGGGGGAGGAAGCGGGTGCTACCTAGCGTAGAGCTAGAGATCAAGCCTTGCTCAGGTCAGGAGCAGGCGCGCCCCGCCTCACGGCCTTTCCCCCCACCCCCAAACGCGCCTCCACGCCTCCGCGCTGGGAGCCGCCATCTTGCCACTTCCCCTCGCCCGGCCGTCTGCGGGCGTCAATAGCGACTTTCAGCACAAAACAAAGATGGCGGCGGTGGCATCTAGGAAATGCCCTTAAGAAATTGCGAGCCCATCAGACGTGCTCTGCCCCGCGCCCCTGGGAACTATCTCCGCGTCGCTAAAGGGACATATGCCCAAGGAACTGCCTTTAACCAGCAGTGGGTACAGGGACACGGGTTGGTAAAGGTGGCAAACATGAGGCACTGCAGTCGCGCCTACCGGCGACGAGTGGGCGTTTTCCTGCCTCGCACATCCATCAACTGCAGTAGTAAGCCCAAGGCCCGCCATGGGGTAGGCGGGGCGAGAATAGGCGATGACGCCCAGGAGCTCACAGCGCCTCGGGGCGGAGCCTCCGCCCGCTCCCAGGCCCGCTGGCCCCGCCCCCAGGTGCCCCTGCCCCCGCCTGTGTCCGCTCCCGCTCCCGAAGAAAATGAGCCAGGCCTCCCCCGCCGGTCCTCCCCGTCCCGCTGGCCCTCCGCGTCCCGCCGGCCGTACGGTGGACAGCCAGGTTGGTAGCTCCCGAGCTGAGCGGACGAGAGCGGAGAGACTCGCGTCACCTCGCGTCACCCCGCCCCGCCTGCTTCCCAGGGCCTGCGCCCCGCCCCGTGCGCAGGCGCAGGGCCGCCTTTCGGGTCCGCCCTTTTTTGAGATTTGAATTTGCCCCTGCAAAGCGAGAGAGGCAAAATACCCGTATGGTGCTCGCTGTCCTTTTCGCGCCAATATTGTAAGTTCTGGCATAAACCTTGAGAGATGGGTACTGGCGTTTCCTCCAGGTTCCAAATGCTACAGGAGGCCGCTTGGGTCTGGCGTCATCCTCACTGCCACAGGCAGGCTGTAGCACAGGGGTACCAAGCTGGCGTCTGGGAGCTTGGAGCGGAAATAGATGATTTCCCCGCTTTAGCTCATCTTCATTTCATCTTATTTTTACTAACCTCTGCCCGAAATTTGGCTTTTCCTGAAATTGCAAATGTAGTTTGCAGAGCATGAGCAGTATTGTGATATTGTCACTCATGGAAATGGACATTATTTCAGATCGTATAGCTTTGGTTGTAAATGTCTATAAGTTAAAATCTACTGGCAGGCCATTTAATTACTTTGGAGTTACTGTATTTATTCATCAATCTAATGTGTGAATAAAGAAGCACATACGTGGCTCGGCGCTGATAGCTCAGCGGCTAGGGCGCCAGCCACATACACCAAAGCTGACGGGATCAAGTCCAGCCGGGTGGCAGGTTCGAATCCAGCCTGAACCTGCCAAACAACAATGACAACTACAACCAAAAGAAAAAAAAATAGGGGCAGCACCTGTGACTCAGTATGTATGTAGGGCGCCATCCCCACATACCGAGGGTAGCAGGTTCAAACCCGGCCCCCGCCAAACTGCAAAAAAAAAAACAAAAAAAAAGCTGGGCATTGTGGTAGACGCCTGTAGTCCCAGCTACTTGGGAGGTTGAGGCGGGAGAATCGCCTAAACCAAGGAGTTGGAGGTTGCTGTGAGCTGTGTGAGGCCACAGCACTCTACCAAGGGCGGTAAGGTGAGACACTGTCTACAACAAAAGAAAAAAAAGGTTGGCGCCTGTGGCTCCCTGCATAGTGCACCAGCTCGTGGCGGGTTTAAACCCAGCCCCTGCCAAACTGCATAAAAAAAAGTAGCCAGGCATTGTGGTAGGCGCCTGTAGTCCCAGGTACTTGGGAGGTTGAGGCAAGAGAATCGCTTAAACCCAAGAGTTTGAGGCTGCTGTGAGCTGTGATGCTACCGTACTTTACCCAGGGCGACAGCTTGAGGCTCTGTCTCAAAAGAAAAAAAAAAAAAAAGAAAGAAAGAAAATCTTAGAGCATCACATAATAAGGGTCATATAAATCTCAGGGTAAGGAGGAGCCAGGTCATAAAGTAAGCAGCCTGGTTTTCCTCGGGGACTTGGACAGGTGGCTTGATTACATGTCACATTCAGCTCATGCTCTGGCTCAGGTGGTCTCTGCCTCAGCAGCAGGAAAGAAGAGTCACTTTACACACCATTCCTGGATATCCTCTATCAAATTGGTGGTGTTTGACACTAATCCTCAGTTCTCCACCCTGCTTCCTGATAGACAGAAGAGACAGGCTAGCACAAGTGTCTGGGGACCCAGATGATGTGCTCAGGGAAGGACCCACAGGTACCAGGAGGGGCTTTGGCTGCTTTCCTGGGCGGAGTCAGCAGCTTAATGGCTAAGCACCTGAAAGAAAAATGTCAGCCAAGTTGAGGGTATAAGCAGACCAGGGCAGTGTCTGGGCACAGCTTCTGGGGCCTCTAGGACTACAGAGCCTTGTTTTAGCTGAAGGACAGAGCTGGGCCTGGGGAGCTCACAGGGGTATGTGGGGTGGCACCTGAAGTCTGCTTAAGAGGTTGGAACATGATCACCCGCAGAGTGGGAGCCGGTCACTAACAAGTGAGGCCATCCAAGGGTGCTTGAGGTGAATACCGGGGGCTGCTGTGTACAGACCACATTAGTGGCAGGCAACCTGCAGGAGGAACCCTGGGCTAGGGCACCCCCAACCTGGAAGCTCCTTATACTGGGAGGAGGGGGGAGAAGGCCAGGGTGAACTAGTTGAGATAGGAGACTCCTGTGGAGCAAAGAGTTGCAGAATCCAGGTGAGGGCTTCAGTTCCCTCATGGGGATGTGGAAACCTGAGCTCTAGACGGCAGTGGGCACTGGTGTGCTGGGCCTCCTGAGTGACAAGCCCCCAAAGCAGGAGCTGGAAAGCAAGAAAGCTCAGCTCAAGGCCCAGCAGTGGACCTCTAGGACCTGTCTGCTATGTGAAATAGCAGATAGAACTGGTTTTGTGCTTTAAAATAGTGGAGTTGGCGGGTGGCTCCTGTGGCTCAAAGGAGGTGGCGGGTTCAAACCCAGCCCCGGCCAAAAACTGTAAAAAAAAAATATGTAGTGGAGTTGGCGCCCATACCTCAGTGGGTAGGCCGCTGGCCACATACACTAAGGCTGGCAGGTTCGAACCCGGCCTGGGCCTGCTAAAACAACAAATGACAACTGGGGCGGTGCCTGTGGCTCAGTGGGTAGGGCACCAGCCCCATATACCAAGGGTGGTGGGTTCGAACCCAGCCCCAGCCAAACTGCAACAAAATATAGCCGGGCATGAGCAGCGCCTGTGGCTCAAGGAGTCGGGTGCTCGCCCCATATACTGGAGGTGGCAGGTTAAAACCCAGCCACGGCCAAAAAGAAAAAAAAAATGCAAAAAAAAAAAAAAAAAAAAGCCGGGGGTTGGGGCCGGTGTGGGTTGTCCCTGCTGCTGGGGAGGGGGCGGGGGGGGAATCCCCTAACCCCAGGGGGTGGTGGTTGGG